>JAHPZR010032826.1:0-12500 GCA_019787425.1 Platygyra sinensis | reverse complement strand
GCTTGGTTAATATGTAAGAGCTACATGTAAATAACATTTTCCATTGTAATTATTTTTGCAATTATGTTACCTGCAAGTTAAATACCATCATTCCTGGTACATCTAGTGGGTACCACCGAGTTATATTAATAAGATAAACTTTATAAACAAAGTCTTGCTAAGCAAAAATGTGTTCAATGTCATAAGAGGATTTTCCGTAGCTCAGTCATTCTCTGTTGATCTAAAATTCTACAAAGGTCAGTAGTAGTTCTTCCAAGTAACAAGTAGGAATTTCATTTTATTTGTTTGGAAAATAGTGCTTTGTGCATTGCCATCCCTTTGTACACTGGTACAACTGTGCTTGAAAATTGTAAACCGCCATGAGACATGATATGTGATATGTGTGGTATATACATTTGTAAATACACATTCATTCATTCATCATTCTTTCATTCATTGATCATAGCTACAGTTTAATTTACATGTAGTAGTCAAACATCATAGATCTTCGATCTTCCTTGAATTATTACTCGTAACTGAAAAGCACAACCAGCTGAACATTATGCTCCTAAAGCAATTTAATTAGTTCTAATCAAGAGTAACTTTTACTAGCTGGTACATAATTAGCTCAAACATTACCATTACAATTTTTGGAAGATATAGAAATTTAAATTAAGTATTTCCCTTTGAATTTCTTAAGTTTGTTCCATGTTAATTTCAACCTGTAAATTTTAACCTTAACTCTCTACTTTTAATTTGGAGACTTCTCAGTGTTGATTAAAATTTGTTATCTTTATACTGACATAAAAGTACTTTCTGCTGGTATTGTATGTAGCACCAATGTAAAAAAAGACAGAGATGTTCAAATTAGCCATTTTTCAACACAATAAAATGAAAGTTCAACTTGTTAATTTTGAAGAACCACCATTGGCTTTTCCAGAATTTTGGATCAACAAAGAATGATCAAGTGGTATAATCAAATGACAAGCTATAATTTATAGAGATATCAAAGAGAAGTTGGTTGTAATTCTGAGTTTATTCTACGGTACTATTTTGTAGGTGGTGTGAGAAAAATTGTTACTTGCATTAATATAAGAAAATGAATATGTTATTGGCTGGCTAGGAGGTCCATATAGGGAAAAACTGCGACCAAGGTCTTGAAAATGCTGCCCAAGGCCGCAGGCCAAGGGCAGCATTTTCAAGCCCGAGGTCACAGTTTTTCCCTATACGGACCGACCCTAAGCCAGCCAATAACGTTTTTATCTTTCTTTTGCGTGCTGTAAACTGGCTCACAAGTGGGTTTGTCTACGCAACTTTGCCATTGAATTGGCTTACGCGCCGTAAACAAACCATTTGCAAAAAAAACTAACGAGCGAACGAGCGAATAAATCTCAGATACTAAATGAAGAAAGATGTATTAAAGAACAGACTTATTTCAAACTACTTTATGCTGGTGCATTTAGTTCCCCAGTTAAGGTCTCTAAAATTGTTTTCCTGGTGTGAAATTTTGTGCAAAGTTTGGAGTTGTACTACTAAAACAGTTTCAGTCGATCATTGCGAATCACTCTCCTGAATTATCAAAGATATCAAAGAGAAGTTGGTTGTAATTCTGAGTTTATTCTACGGTACTATTTTGTAGGTGGTGTGAGAAAAATTGTTACTTGCATTAATATAAGAAAATGAATATGTTATTGGCTGGCTAGGAGGTCCATATAGGGAAAAACTGCGACCAAGGTCTTGAAAATGCTGCCCAAGGCCGCAGGCCAAGGACAGCATTTTCAAGCCCGAGGTCACAGTTTTTCCCTATACGGACCGACCCTAAGCCAGCCAATAACGTTTTTATCTTTCTTTTGCGTGCTGTAAACTGGCTCACAAGTGGGTTTGTCTACGCAACTTTGCCATTGAATTGGCTTACGCGCCGTAAACAAACCATTTGCAAAAAAAACTAACGAGCGAACGAGCGAATAAATCTCAGATACTAAATGAAGAAAGATGTATTAAAGAACAGACTTATTTCAAACTACTTTATGCTGGTGCATTTAGTTCCCCAGTTAAGGTCTCTAAAATTGTTTTCCTGGTGTGAAATTTTGTGCAAAGTTTGGAGTTGTACTACTAAAACAGTTTCAGTCGATCATTGCGAATCACTCTCCTGAATTAGACTTTTCTACTGTAAATTGAGTAGCAGATACATGTAGGGAGGAAATTTGTTAAGTGTACTTCACACAATTCTCTCAAATACAGCAACGATTAGAGAGGGAAACTCAACTGAAATTGACTCAGTTTTTACTTAAAATTGTACAGAGAGACACACAGGATTATGCGCCATTACAGCGCCAAGGAACAAACAGCCAAACAAACTCTCACAACTTCAAAAAATTCAATTGAATTTACTTACAGTAAATTTCCTTGCCATCAAAAGGTGAATGGAGATAAACTTGCATTGATAATCGTCTATATGGAAGTGTAAAAAGGGCAAAAGATTGACCATAACCGCTAATTCATTCACGAGAATAGATCAGTTCGATGGATTCTGCCTGCTGTAGCGGTCTGTATGAGAGAATTCTGCCTGCTCCAGGAACTAATCAGATTGCAGGATTTGTTGAATTCCGTCCGCTCAAGAGCCGAAAAAAAAGGATAAAACTTCATATTTCAGACATAAAACCACTGACTCACCTTGATCGTCTCATATGCATGTCTCTTACAGCTTTGCCTCATACCCCCTGGCCAAAACGAGAGTCTGCTTGCAGGTTTCCTTAAAAACATAATATATACATGTATAAACACTGGTATCCATTAATGAGTCATTTATCTGGCACTGCATGATTAACTCCTTTGATCCAGTGACCTTTGTGTTAAAAAATGTTTATTTAATTTTGTTTCGTTTGTTTGGTTTTGCAGGTCATCATACACAACACGTTATTTTGTGCTTCCTTGTTGTTTCTTTGACTTTAACTGTAAGGTACTAACTTCTGTTTTTGTCAGCTTTATTAATTCAATAGCCTTTGTCTTGAAGGGGTATAGAATGGTCTTTGTGAGCATCTGTGAGCATACGAGCAGTGTGTTTATTTTTGCGTGCACGAGCAGTTGACAAATTTTTCTTGCGAGCAGCGAGCACTTTAGAAAAATACAGATGGGGAGCAGCGAGCACTTCAAGTACCTCGAGCTACTTCGTAAATTTTCCATAAATTTTTTCATAAATTTTTCTTCGTAAATTTTTTTCATCTTGAGTTTCCTCTTTATATGAACAAAATTTCTTGGTAAATAGATCGTGTTACGGTCATGTTTTCATGTTCAAGCAAAAGAAGGCTTGAGTCACTGGGTAAAATACTCAGAAACTGATTGAAGAAACAACAGTTGTAAGGCTAGCTTCAAACAATGACAGCGAATCTACTGAGGGAAAAAGCAAAACCAGTATTAACGGGAAAATATCTTTTGGGTGCTTGTTAATCAGTAACCTAGGACCAGGCATTCTTTTTTCCTCTGCTTAAAAGAAGAATTTTACCCATGTTTCTGATGTGATTTGGTAGGAGCGTCACTTACCAATTGATTCCAAAAGTGTCAAAAACATCTGCAGTTGACGCTGCTGTGGGAAGTCCCTTGGAACATATCAGTTCTAATACTTTTGACACAAGACTTTTTAACTTGCTTTTTCCCTTTGCCTGGAAAGTAAACACGTACATTGTGCTTTGTTGCTTTTGCACTTCCAACCATTCCCAGATCATTTTTATTGAAAGCACAGCTTACAATTCAGACATCACACTGATTATCTTCTTTTTTTTTTTTTGCAAAGGAACTTTATTTACAATTTCAACACTTACACTATTTACACTACTAATATTACAATGATCTTTACAGTTACAATATACTTACTTATCATCCTACTCATACTTACACTACCTTTACATGCACTACTTTACAATACGATACTAAGACACCAACTTGAAGAAATACGAAACTACTTTCAAATACGATACTAATGCTACTAAAAACAATACTAATACTGCCAAACAATTACTTGCAAATTGATATAATTAATGATTAATTGCTTAGAAAGTTGGACCATTTTTTAGTAAAAGAAAGTAGTTTGTTTGTCGTAATTGAAGGCTTCGGTGGAAAAAGGGCGTTAGGTTTTTTACTCAAAAATGAAATTTATCAAAAACGCTCCAAATTTCGCATGCAGTTTTGTTTAGGTGCGTTAGACAATGTTCTGCATGTTTTTTTGCGGAAGTTTGTTTCGTTTTCGAGATATTACGTATGCAAAAAACCCTGTATTTGTTGTCACGTCAGCACGTGACCGCAAAGACGGTAATTTCACTTAAAATCCAGCAAAATATTGATCTTTTGCAACGTGTAACCTCAAAAAGTGTTGATGTCAGGTTAAAACCGTTAAAACTTTTATTTCACGTTAACGTGCGACCGCAAAGACGTTCGGTTCACTCAAATTACAGCCAGATGTTAATTTCCCGCAATGCGCAAGCTAGACAATGTTGATATCAGGTCATTTACAGAGACTTAAAATTTTGATTTCACATTATCACGCCACCGCAAGGACTTAAACCCTTAGGGTTTTACTTAGGGTTAGGGTTACCGCTCGAAACTAGGGCTAGCGTTGAAGGGTTACGGAACAAGGTTAGGCTTAGAGTTAACGCTTAGGGCTACGGCTTGAAACTAGGGTTACCGCTTGAAACTAGGGTTACGGAACAAGATTAGGCTTAGAGTTAACGCTTAGGGCTACCGCTTGAAACTAGGGTTACCGCTTCAAATAGGGTTACCGCTTGAAACTAGGGTTACGGAACAAGGTTAGGCTTAGAGTTAACGCTTAGGGCTACCGCTTGAAACTAGGGTTACCGCTTCAAATAGGGTTACCGCTTGAAACTAGGGTTACGGAACAAGGTTAGGCTTAGAGTTAACGTTTAGTGTTACCGCTTGAAACTAGGGTTAGCGTTGAAGGGTGAGGGTTATTGCCGAGGGTTAGCGCTAGCGCTTCATTGTTAGGGTTAGCGCTTCGGATAACGTTAGAGTTAAGGTCAGGACGCGTTAGGGTTAGTGCAGTGTTAGGCCAAGGAGAACAATCAAGATGTAACCTTAAAAAATGTTGATTTCAGGTTTTTAAAACCGTTAAAATTGTGATTTCACGTTATCACGCGACCGCAAAGACGTTAATTTCACTCAAATTACAGCCAGTTCACTTTACGCGATTTCGCGTTAAGGCATGACGGCAAGGATGTTGATTTCACTTCAAATCCAGCAAGCTGTTCATTTCACCCAGCACGTAAACTCGAAAACGTCGATTTCGGGCCTAAATAGGTTAAAATGTTGATTTCACTTTAAAGCGTCACAGCAACTATCTCTATTTCATTTTAACTGCCTGCAACGTATAAGCTTAAAAATGTAGGGCTGACAGATTAACAGATTAACCCTTCTGTGCAACGTACAGGTCTCTCTCCTTACATCTGCATGGCCCTGATCCCAGAAGTTTAAAACACTACAAATCATGCCGATTTGAAGTAAAATCAACGCAACCTGGATCACAGATCTATGTTTTGAATCAATCGATCGCTTCTTGTTGGCCATTATTATGTTGGAATAAAAAAGGAAAAAAACACGCTCTGTAATTAGTTAAATATTATTGTGATTTACGGAGTCTTGTCTTGTCTTGTCTTGTCTTGGCTTGTCTTGCCGAACGTGATCGAAATGCATGCCGGGAAGGTTCTGTTACACCTCGTGCGCGGGTAAAACATGGAGGATGATGCAAGAAAAATTTTATAAGTCTAAAAGCAGTTCTCATTTTCCAAACTTTGAAGCTAGCAACGCTTGGCAAATGGGCCACAACTCACGACAGGGTTTTATTCTTGGGCAAGAACTGCTCTTGGACTTTGCTGCCTGGATCGACCTGACTTCGAACGCTGATAACTGACTTGCCGCTGATATCAGTTGCGTTGGAAGTTACAGAACACGTTTTGCTTCTTTAAAACATGCTGGTGACTTACGGGTTATCAAGGCTTTATGATGCCTATCAACCACCAGGCAGGCTACAAGGTACTTAAAAACAATGCTTAAGATATTAGTCGAAAGAGCTGTACTGCATCATGCATCACTTCTCTTTGCTTTGACGCTCGATCGAAATTCACGTGTTGTCTCACGTCACAATAAGCTGTATAAAAAAATCTCTCCAGATTCCCGCTGTATACGCATTTTTTTTAAAATAGATATCTTCATTTTGAAAAAAGAAAAGGAACAGAGCGAAAAAAAAAAATTGAGCGAGCCTCGCGCGGTTGTAGACACCACCGGGGGGTCACGGCAAATCCCCTTTAAGATTACCGATTATCTGCGCCGGTCCAGCAGCCTCAGAATCAGCCGATTGTGCTAACGAATTATCTTGTTCATAGTTTCCACATAGATGCTTTGTCACACGTGCCCCTATTGTGAGTGCGCTTGATACGCCGTATACGTGTCCCGACAACACAATAAGGGTTTTCTTTTGTTTAACCATCCCAACAAATAGGGTCCCCAGAGGATTGCCCTTGCGCACCCAATGTGTTTTGTTGCATACGTAATATCTCAAAAAGGAAAGGCAAACTTCAGGGAAAAAACACATTGCAGACACATTGTTTGACCAACGGCAACAACAAAACTGCATGCGGATCATTTGCGAGCGTGTCGAACAATTTAGTCACTTTCAGTCAAACAATTAAACCTAACGCTCTTCTTCCACCGAATCCCTTCACTAACCGCCCATTCCCCCCCTTTTCTCGTTCCGTTCGACAAAAAAAAAAAAGGGCAGTTAGGTTTTTTTCCTCCCTTTCCCCTTTTTTTTTCCCCCCCCCCCCCCCCCCCCCCCCTCCCCCTCCCCCCCTTTTTTCTCCTTTCCCCCCTTTTTTTTCCCTTTTTTTTTTCCCCCCCCTTTTTTTTCTTCCTTTTTTTTTCCCCCCCTTTTTCTTCCCCTTCTTCTTCTTCTTACCCCTTTTTCCCCCCCCCCCCCCCCCCCTTTTTCCTACCCCTTTTTTTTCCCCTTTCATACCCCCCCTACTACTGCTGTTCGCCGTTAGCACAATCAAGGGAATTGAAATATGTGTTTTTGGATATGTTTTGACAATGAAGGAAATCGAAGTAATATGATGTTTTTAGATATTTTTTTAGTGATAGAATTTTAATAAAAATTATGATCAATTGATAAGTTATAGAGTATTAGTATTTTAAACTAATTAATGATTAGTTGATTATTTGTTTGAGATTCTAATATGAAATTGCATGAGGCACACCCCAGAACTGGAATCGGCGGGCCCCCAGCAGAGAGAAGGGAAATTTATGAAGATTTATGATTTAGATAGATCAGAAGATATCAGGAGAACCATCAGCAGACAGGATGTCTTGATTCGGGTACCAGAGGGGAACAGGCAATTGTAGGATTTATGAGGCACTGAAAAACGGGCCAGACCAGAGAAAAATAAGTATCAGGATTATACAGTACAGCCCAGAAGATAGCCAGAACCAGGATAGAACCAGAATACAGAAAACATGACCTTGAAAGGAACGTATGAACTGCTCCACTGAACGGAGGGCCAGGACGATATTGAGTTCAGACCCCAGATTCAAGATTATCAAATTTGGTAAAAAGCAGACACAGACAGAGATGAGAAGAGTGTTACAAAATTTTATAATCACAAAAATGTGGGTGGGAGTTGTGGAACGTTTCCCTAACGTATGAAGTATGTGTAGACGCGTGCTTTGACTAGGTGTGGGTAAAGTATTTAAGTGACACCGGTGTTCGGAACCAAGTTACACACATTAACACACTCGACAGAAGAATCTCACGAAGTTAGGGTTTCCCCTGGCATTTCCACCGCGGCGACGAGCGGGGAACAACGAGAACACGAGGGTTACCTGCACACTAGAGTAGGGGTTTTTTTTTTTTTTTGTTAATTAAATGGTTCTTTGTGTTGTTGTTCTTATGTTTTTTTCCGACACGAGGTTTTTTCGAGGTGGGGTTTCGAGGGTAGTTTTCGAAAGGAATGGCGTGTGGGGCCTAGTTGCGATTGTAGATCGGTGTTTTTTATTTTGTTTTTTTTCACGATTTATTGTTGCGTTGTTTTGGGGGTGTGTCGGATTTTGACATCTACCGAGCTTGTTTTTGTGGTGGGTGGTTGGGTTAGGGTAATTGTTTTATGTTGTTTGTGTATCCGGAGGGTAGTGACAACGGTTGTGTTTGTCGTGATTTTGGTTTGTCTTTATTCGTTTGTTTTTTGCACGTTGCAGTGTTTCGAATTTTGGCCGACGTTGTGAGTTGGTATTGAATTTTCAGCACACCCTTTTTTTCGTGTGTTGAAACAATGTGACTGGAGAGTGTGACGGTTTGTTTTTTTTATAATCTGCGGGGTCTTTTAGTAGAGAGGTGGGGGGGGTGTAGTGATTATATTTTCGCGTTTTTGTTTTTTTAGAAGTGTAAGAGGTTGAATGTTAGGAGTTTTGTAGTGTGCGAGAGAGGGGGTTTGTTGAGACTTGAGGAGGAATGTGCACATTTTTGAAGGAGCGTAGAGTGAGGGGTGGGGTTTTTGTTTGTTTTTGAGGGGGTAGTATGAGGTTACGATTAGGGGGTAATAGCGCCGAATGGGTGTAAGGGGAAAGGGTCGGTTTAAGAGGTTTTTCATTTTTAGTTGACAGAGGTCTTTAAGGTGCAAAAACTAGGGCGTTTTGAGATCGGTGGCGTGAATGGTCGGGTTTGATATTCGACTAAACTGGTTTTTTTGTTTTGTATTTTCAGCTCTATGTATATGTACTCTTTTCTATTTTTCTTTTTTTTTTTTTCAAAAAATTTTTGAAAGAGTAGATTAGATAGATGTAGTACTATTTATATAAATTTAAAAAAAAAAAAAAATATGATGGCCCGTTTATAGTTTTTTAATTAACAGCGTGGGATGAGGAAGCATGGAATGAAGGAGAAGTGGAGGAGGTGAATCCCCCAGGAGGAAAGAAGAGTATAAGGAGATTATTTGTTTTTTTTTTTTTTAGTACAAAGCTTATTGTGACCGTGATGACAAACACGTGAATTTCGATCGAGCACAAAGCAAAGAGAAAAAGCAACCTAAGGATCACGTAACATTAGAACTAGGAAGAGAGGGAAAAACTCTATACGTTTGGACGCCAAGTTAAAGTGAGTGATGCATATATTTAGAAAAGAGAAAAAAGAGGAATAGAGTTAGGTGATGATGTGATTATTTTATGCATGATCGCAAGAGATACAGCCCCCTCTTCGACTAATACTGAATATCTCTAGTAACAGCACTTCTGTTTTTTTTACAGTACCTTGTAGCCTGCATGGGTTGGGTTTGTGATAGGCATCATAAAAGCCTGTTCGATAACCCGTCCGTAAGTCACCAGCACCATTAGCATGTTAAACGAAGCCAAAAAAAACGTGTTCTGTAACTGATCTTCCAACGCAACTGATATCAGCGGCACAGTCAGTTATCAAGCGTTTTCGAAGTCAGGTCGATCCAGGCCAGCAAAGTACCACGAGCAGTTACTTGCCCTTAAGCCAATAAAACCCATGTCGTGAGTTGTGTTGGCCCATTTGCGCCAAGCTGTTGTGCTAGAGGCTTTCAAAGTTTGGAAAATGAGGACACTGCTTTTTAGACTTCTAAAATTTTTCTTGCATCATCCTCCATGTTCTACCCACTGCAACGACGGTCCGTTTCTGTTTTTTTCTTTTGCTTCAATTTCCTCTTTGTGCTGGCTTCTCTTAGGAAACACGAGACGGCGCTTTGTTTTGTTTCTGCTTCAAACAGGAACCTCAGTCCCGGATTACGCCATTTTCACTTTCATTGCCCCATTTCTATTTCGACAAATCACCGTTCGGCACAAAAAAAAACAAGAAGACAAAAAGAAGAAAACAAACAACAAAAAAACAAAAGCAAAAGACCAAAAGACAAGCAAAAAAAAGAAACAACAACCTAAAAAGTAGAGAAAGACCCCCAAGACAACAACAAGACAAGGAAACAAGACAAGACAAGACTCCGTAAATCACAATAATATTTAACTAATTACAGAGCGTGTTTTTTTCCTTTTTTATTCCAACATAATAATGGCCAACAAGAAGCGATCGATTGATTCAAAACGAATAGATCTGTTGATCCCGAGGTTGAGAGGTGGCGTTGATTTTTACTTCAATAACGGCATGTAAATCAAATATTGCATGTTCATCAAGGATGTTGTGGTAGT
Organism: Platygyra sinensis; assembly: GCA_019787425.1. NCBI lineage: Eukaryota > Metazoa > Cnidaria > Anthozoa > Scleractinia > Merulinidae > Platygyra > Platygyra sinensis. The sequence continues at coordinate 2,306 of JAHPZR010032826.1, read as the reverse complement.
TGTTTTAAAGTCTTCTGGGATCAGGGGGCCCATTGCAGATTGTAAGGAGGAGGAGACCTGTTACGTTGCACAGAAGGGGTTAAATCGGTTAATCTTGTCAGCCCTACATTTTTAAAGCTTTATACGTTTGCAGGCAGGTGTTAGTTAAAAATGAAAATAGACGATAGTTGCTGTTGTGGACGCTCTTTTAACAAGTGAAATCAAACATTTTAACCTATTTAGGCCCGAAATCGACACGTTTTCGAAGTTTACGTGCTGGGGGCAACAATGCTGAAACAGCTTGCTGGATTTGAAGTGAAATGCAACATCCTTGCCGTCAGTGCCTTAACGCGAAATTGCGTCAGCGTGTAAAGTGAAACTGGCTGTAATTTGAGTGAAAATAACGTCTATTGCGGCGCGGTTTCGCCGTGGCGTCTCGAGTCCGAGAGAACGTTGAAATCACAATTTTAACGGTTTTACAAACCTGATAATCAACATTTTTTAAAGGTTACATCTATGATTGTTCTCCTTGGCCTAGACCACTGCACTAACCCTAACGCAGTCGTCCTGACCCTTAAAACTCTACCGGTTATCTCCGAAGCGCGGATAACCCTAACACTATGAAAGCGGCTCAGCGCTAACCTCGGCAATAACCCCTCACCCTTCAATCGCTAACCCCGGAGTTTCAAGCGGTAACACTAAAACGTTAACTCTAAGCCTAACCTTGTTCCGTTAACCCCTGGTTTCAAGCGTGTAAAACCCTAGTTTGAAGCGGTAACCCTAGTTTCAAGCGGTGGTAGCCCTAAGCGTCAACTCTAAGGCCTAAACCTTGTTTCCGTAACCCAGTAAGTTTCAAGCGGTAACCCTATTTGAAGCGGTAACCCTAGTTTCAAGCGGTAGCCCTAAGCGTTAACTCTAAGCCTAATCTTGTTCCGTAACCCTAGTTTCAAGCGGTAACCCTAGTTTCAAGCCGTAGCCCTAAGCGTTTAACTCTAAGCCTAACTTGTTCCGTAACCCTTCAACGCTAGCCCTAGTTTCGAGCGGTAACCCTAACCCTAAGTAAAACCCTAAGGGTTTAAGTCCTTGCGGTGGCGTGATAATGGTGAAATTAAAATTTTAAGTCTCTGTAAATGACCTGATATCAACATTGTCTAGCTTGCGCATTGCGGGAAATTAACATCTGGCTGTAATTTGAGTGAACCGAACGTCTTTGCGGTCCGCACGTTAACGTGAAATAAAAGTTTTAAACGGTTTTAAACCTGACATCAACACTTTTTGAGGTTACACGTTGCAAAAGATCAATATTTTGCTGGATTTCAAGTGAAATTACCGTCTTTGGCGGTCACGTGCTGACGTGACAACAAATACAGGGTTTTTTGCATACGTAATATCTCGAAAACGAAACAAACTTCAGCAAAAAAACATGCAGAACATTGTCTAAACGCACCTAAACAAAACTGCATGCGAAATTTGGAGCGTTTTTGATAAATTTCATTTTTGAGTAAAAAACTAACGCCGGTTTTCACGAAGCCTTCAATGACGACAACACAAACTACTTTCTTTTACTAAAAAATGGTCAACTTTTCTAAGCAAATTAATATGAATTATATCAATTTGCAAGTAATTGTTGGCAGTATTAGTATGTTTAGTAGATTTTAGATAGTATTTAAAAAGTAGTTTACGTTATTTCTTCAAGTCGGTTTGTCTGTATCGTATGTAAAGTAGGCATTGTAAAGGTACAGTGTAAGATGCGTAGGATGATAAGTAATTATATTGTAACTGTAAAGATCATTTGTAATATAGTAGTGTAATAGTGTAAGGTTGAAATTGATAAATTAAGTTCCTTTGCAAAAAAAAAAAAAAGTAATCAGTTGATGTATGAATTGTAAGCGTGCTTTCTATTTTACAAATGATCTGGGAATACATGGTTAGGAATGCAAACAGCAACAAAAGACAATCTACGTGTTACTTTCCAGCAAAGGGAAAAAAGCAAGAAAAGTCTTGTGTCAAAGGTATTAGCACTGATATGTTTCCAAGGTGACTTCCCACAGCAGCGTCCAACTGCAGATGTGTTGGGACACTTTTGGAATCAATTGGTAAAGTGACGCCTCTTACCAAATCACATCAGAAACATTGGGTAAATTCTTCTTTAAGAGATGGAAAAAAGAATGCCGTGGTCCTAGGTTATGATATTAACAAGCACCAAAAGAATATTTTCCCGTTTAATACTGGTTTTTGCTTTTTCCCTCAGTAGATTCGCGTTCATTGTTTGAAGCTATTAGCCTGACACTGTTGTTTCTTTCAATCAGTTTTCTGAGTATTTTACC
>JAHPZR010032824.1:0-27834 GCA_019787425.1 Platygyra sinensis | reverse complement strand
GGATATTGACAGATAACCTTATGTAACCCCCTTAACAGAAGTTTTTTAAACTTTGCAAAAAGTTGCATCTTATCATGCTAGTTATAATTTCGGTAATAAAAAATGAGGGTCACTGAGCTCGTTTTTGAGTTGTAAGCGCTTAAAGCTAAAATTAAGGGTGTTTTCAGCAGGTCATATTGTTGCTATGGTAACCTATTGTGCCACAAAATTAACAACAACTTGTTCACCAATGATTGGGTAGTTTGTTGACACCATGATTGAGGCATTAACTGATCAAGAGTGGTTATACATGTATATAATGACCCATCAATTTCTAAGTCTTGGAAAGTACTGGAAACTGTCTCCAGCCACCTTAAAGTGCCAATGAAGTAAAAAATAATTGCCGCTTATTTGAAAAGCCTTTCAAAGTATAGAAGACTGGCGTTTTTCTTTTTAGAATATCTTTTTCCGTTTTAGAGTGGTGACGTCATAGATGGTTTCACTAAGACAGTACAACACTTAATAAAGAATATCTCTAGAAATATTAAAGCGGTGTTCTTCAAACTTGGCATCAGGACTGTACATTGCAAAAGAAACCAAATGACACCTGTCGTGCTGTTGCCATGACAACAGTTATGCTGCTGGTCCTGTTTTAATTGAGACTAAAATTTTCAGATTTTATCCTAAACAAGAATCATCCACTCACAGCAACCTAGTGGGGATAGTTAAGGCAATACAGGAATCATTTGTGTGCCGAGCTAGACCCTCTGTCCCTTTTTAAAAGATTGCAAATGGGGATATTTGGTTTTTCACAGAAAGAGACTGGAGCCGAGTGTGTTGCCATGCCAACAACATAGTAGGTGTCATTCTCTTTCTTTTGTGATGTACGTTTCTGGTGCCAAGTTTGAAAAACACTGCTTTAATATTTCTGGAGATATTTTTGATTGAGCGTTGTACTGTTTTAGTGGAACCACCTATGACATCATCACTTTCCTCATTTGCATAATACAAAAACGTAAATATCTCTAAAAACAAAAAAGATATTCCCAAAAGGAAAACGCCATTCTTTTTTACTTTGAAAAGCCTTTCAAATAAGCAGCAATTATTTTTTACTTCATAGGCACTTTAATTTCTTCTTGACCATTTCAGCTTTTAATTATTGTTTTACAATCATAACTGAAATAAAAACAGATTTGAAAGCTTCTGATAGATCTTGGTTTGAAATCATGTTTCTGTTATGAGCAATTTATTGTGGTGAAACTGAAATATGTTGCTGTGTGTTTTTGTTCTAGTTGTTGAAGCACAAAAGCTTGAAGTGATTGCATTCACAAACAGAACTACATCAGTACATGGTTTAAAAGCTAAGTGATTCACAATAGTGTCAGTGTAATTCCGATCATAATTAAGCTGTGGGATCTGAAAGAAAATAGATACATGTAGCTGCAGTCTTCAGGGTGAGTTTGAAGCTAAATCTTCAAAAAATGTTAGTCAGGCAAATACATGTATGCATGCCATATTAGAGAAACCTTGAAATTTAGCAAATAAAATCAATTTTGAACAGAAACAGGATGTTCCAGCTAGTCTTTATTCTGATATACATTTACCGCTTACAAATTGTAATGACTTACCCTCTCACTTGTAGCAGTTCAACTCCCAGATACTGATATTTGAGAACATCATTCCTACCGAAAGGAATAAAACTAAGCATAAGACCCCAAGTACGCATTGCGGACCTATTTCTAATTCTGTCAGTTATCTTTTTTGTTAGGGTTGATTGGAGTGGAGTTCAAGTAATAAAATTATTGTTTGACTGATAAAGAAATTTAACAAAAAGTATGTTACTCAATAATTATTGTAGTGTTGAACACAAGTTTTAACTTAATTTTTAAAATTTAGGTACTGAGTGTGTGTAATTATGTGTAACCCAAATGAAGAAATACAAAGGGTATTCTGTTGTTAATTTTTCCATGCTTTAGTTTTTATTATTTTGGGATAACTGAGGGATTTATTGATGTTTTGCATCTGATAGAAAGTCTTATTTTTCAAAAGAAAAATTTTACCCCCTTGTGGGGACACAATATGTGTATTTTTCATACCAACTTCTGAGGACTTTGCATAAGTCCCCAAAATATAGGTATAGTGCCAGTGAATGCCAACTTCTGGGGTCTTTTTTGAGGGGACTCCAAAAAGACCCCATGTTCTGACAAGTCCCCACTGCTCTGGTGTGTTTTCATATCCAAGTACCCAGAAGTAGGCTGGGGTAAGTACATACGTATGTATGTATGTATGTATGTATGTATGTATGTATGTATGTATGTATGTATGTATGTATGTATGTATGTATGTATGTATGTATGTATGTATGTATGTATGTATGTGTGTGTGTATGTATGTATGCATGTACAGGTAGACGACTAGGCGACCGATTCCGAGAACATCTTCGCGACGTTGAGAAAGACGACAAAAACGCATCTAAACCGGTCGCTAGACACTTTAATCTGCCGAATCATTCAAAGCAACATCTGTCGGTGTGCGGCCTCTCCCTACAACAAGGAAGCACAGAAAGCCGCAAAACTCTAGAACAAAAGTTTATTTTTCAAATCGGGACTCTTAATCCTCACGGTATCAACGAACGCTTTTCATTCAACTAATTTATTCTGTAGTTTTTCACGTTGCCAGGCACCAACCAATAGCGTACCTCCATATTTCTCTATATAAACCAAACACAACCCACAATTCCTCGATTCGCTCCGACGAAGGGCTAGCGCTCGAAACGTCAGCTTTCGAATCTCTTTACGGTGGCCAATTCACATTATCAACTCAGTTGATAAAACCAAATTATCCTATAATTCGAACTTAATCCATGTATTGTCATTTGTTGAGTTCGATTTGGTTCGGCAATCGAACCAAGTCGAAGTCGCACAAAAATAATTGGATAATCGAACTAAATCGAACTTTTGATTTCATAGCTGTTGTAATACTGGTGTTGAAACACAGTAACAAGTTTTTCGAGGCTCGAGGTACTTCAGGGTCCTCCAGTTTAACGTGTCTTTCGTGTTTTCGAGACAACATAACCGGGAGCCCATTCCCTAATCTTACATAATCTTAGTGCAAGCGAATTTGTTCACGCATATCTTGCGTGCATGCTTCCCGGGGGGGGGGGGGGGGGGGTACTTGACCAATGTTTGGGTACAGGGGTGCCGCCGAGGGTTTGAAATCCTGACCCTGTTTAGGACAAAAATACGCTAAAAACCCTATCCTGTGTAGGACTACAACCTCCCATTTTAAGACCCTGTTTAGGACAAGCGACAAAATGTACACTCGCTGGCTTTACAGGAATTTACACTGTTTAATAAGTCATTCAAACTGAAGAAAGCATGCTCGAAGCGTCTAAAACCACGTTGTTGCGTCTCTATATCTACACTTGAACCAAACAAAAAGCCGTCAAGCATTAAGCTTTAAAATAGCGTGCAAAATGTCGTCATTGCATCTTTAGAAGGGCGATTTTTTTTTAATAGCAAATCAAAGAGGAATGATTTCTTCAATTTTTGTATAATGAATAAGAGGAACTTATTTTTGAGGTTAATTTTATTTTGATGAAGGCACCAATAGAGCTTTTACAGAGAAAAATATCCCTAAACAATATATATACCAGCGGGATCCCTTACGTCTGCGCGACACAGTAACATCTTTCTTCATCACGTTATCCAAGACATAGAAACTATACCTACCATTTGTCGGTTTACTCAGTTGATATTGCACAAATGAGGAAAAAAAAAATGCGTCGCTTTTCTGCCGCTCGATCGCATGCTCTTTCAACTTCTCGCAGGCTCCACGCCGCAGGCTAAGAAAAGAAAGAGACTGCTCGCAGTCTGGGTTAAAGTCTCTCGGCTCGAACCCAAATAAGGGAGTACCCCCCCCCCCCCCCCCCCCCCGGGGGGCATGCTTATCGCTTGGGCTGAGGGACACTCAATCAGATACAACTGTAAGCAGATATCGCTGATGAGTCTAGGGCACTTATGAATTTCGCATCGTGACATTGATTGTAACATAATCTTCACTACAGAGTACAAATGACAACTTATATTGATAACAATTTACTGGCTGAGACCTTTTGTAGTCGCAGTCTTTTCAGAAATGAAAGAGCCATACTACTTAGGTATCTAAATTACCTTGTTAGATAAGTCAGCTATCTCTTCCACATTAGCATTCAATTTTTCCCAGATGTCTTTTAATTCGCTCGACTGACTTTCTGTGGAGTCAAATAATTCTTAATTTTAGTGGATAACATAATTGAATACTACAGAATATAAAATCGTGTGCATCGTAAATCAAAACAAAAACAATCCAGTTTAACTTCTTTAAAAACGGATATCTAAGAGAGAGACCTGGGTGTGCGTATGTTTAGACTTTGCGCGCCGAATCAGATTGCCGGTCCAATATTCTCTACATGTCGACACTGTCCCGAATGATCCCGTAATATCACCATGTGTTGAAGATTTTCGGGTAGTTCCTGTGGTGTAATATATAATGTATCTTTCGACCGAAATTCTCCCGGTACTCGTCCTTGGCCACTGAGTAAGATATATTTATTGTATTGCTAGCTACGTGAGCAGGCAACGTGAACCGAATCCTGTTTTGCAATCGGTTTTAGTCACGCAAAAAGTGTTTTCTTTTTTCTTCAATTTAATAAATCCTTGATAGGTGAACTCCGTATCAGTCTATAAATTCGCCAAAAGAAAAGAACTTTGCTAATATCCATACATCCTGACCGAACGACCTTGGTCAGTAACCCAGGCAGATTCACGCCATTCCCGTATCGTTTCTTGTGCATATTTTAATTCTATTGATGGAATGTGTCTACTTCATAACTACGCATAATTATGCTTACCTTTCATCGCTGACATAGCTAGAAACAAAGCAGCAGCTGCGGTAAGAAGAGCGACAACAGCAACTGCGGACATCAAGAATAACATTCGTCGCAAAAAGACCATATCAGTATTATCACGTTGACACCCGTTCTCAAGATCTGCTGATGTCTGTCCTTTCTTCACAGCTTCTCGGCTGCAAGTCTCATAGCTCGTTTTTTCCACAGCTACGACGTCATCATAGATTGTTGGCTCAATTTCTGTTTTAACTGAGTCTAACTCCAAGTACTGGTTTTCGTGTGCCTGATCCATCGCAGATGGAGCGCTGTGACTTCCGCTTGTGAAAAAGAATCAAAGCTATATTGAAAAGTGAACCAGTATCCCAAGACTGTCACGTGAGCTTATGTTGATTATTTTCATACCGAGGTGTGTGTTTCACAAACACAAAAACATCTGTCAACTTTGATGTGATAAATGTTTTCATACAGATGACCTGTTCCGTCTCTAGTGTGACATTTTAGTCACATACTACCGGCGAGGATGGCATCTTCAAACATACCTGACCTTGACAAAAAGTTCCTGTAAATTTCCTGTTATTTGGTTTATTATTGTTAGCGAATCCAAAACTGCAGTTCACAGTGAAAAACATGTTGCTAATGAAACGAGCCTCTAATAATACCGACCTCAAAGTGAAAAACACTTTTTTACTCAGATTTTATTTCTGGATTACTGCATGGTGTAGTATTTCGGTTGTTATCAAATACGGCTCAAAATTACTGAATGCTGATTGGCTGAGACAGAGGGCATTTTATCTTAATTACGAGAGCACAATCGTTTGGTGGAAAAGCGAGAGAGAGGATTTTCCCGACCAAAAATGTATTGATTCGCTGGACCGGGAGCACACAATCTTGTTGAGTAGGGAGCTCGAGAGTAAGCAAAGAAACAAAAAGAACAAATAGTGAAACTTTGTCTCTTGCATAGTCTGGAATTACCAACCTTTGAAGGAAAAATTGGATTGATGTTTTGAAGAGAGAGGTGGGGTAGGGGAAAGAAGGAGATCTTTCTTTCCTTTCCCTTCCATTCCCCCAGTTTCTAATTTTGGCTCTCGCCCCATTTTCTTTGTCAGCGCAAACCTGACTGAGAGTTCGAAAACGTTTGTTTACAGCACCTACCAACAGCAATCAAACGGCAAGAAAGATATGATCATGATTCATAGATACTCAATTGACAGTTGTGCGATTTTTGGGGTCTTATGCTCATGCATAAAGACCCCTAAGTCAGGAGCGATCTTGTTTGTCAGTCAGTCAGTATGTATGTATGTATGTCACTTTGAGGACGAGATATCACGTGATAGACCTTGGGGAGTATAAATAATCTGGCCGGTAGACTGGGTACTAGTAATTGCTAGTCCAAGTTGTTTCGTCGGCCGTTACTTCTGTCGTAGCGTTGTTGCTGTGTAATTGCAGCAGTTTTACCTGGTTGGTGAAAATTTAGAGAAGTTTTCCCTCGCAACGTAGTTACAATTGTCCAAAGTAAGTTATTGCTTTTTCAAAATCGCTATGTCGTGCTGTTTATGATCATGATTTCACTCGAAAATCAATTGGACTGCCTTAAGTCTGCCTTGGTTGTTCTTTGTTGTTTCATTTAGGTGTTGGGAGTGAGTTTCCTCGGCGATACGGGAGTTGTTTGCTCACGCAAGCTTACATATCTAGACTCGGCTTGGGGTGAAGTGCGGATTGAACTGAAAGTAATGTTGCTTGAACCCAAATTGGAAGTACTTGCTGAAAATGTGCGTGACACAAATCGACACTGATTTAGTTAGCCGTGAAATCAAATGTGCTACACCTCAGCGTGTCATTTTCCGAAGCGAACGAAACACAGAATACATGTACCTTCCTCGTACCTTAAAACAGTCTGATAAAAGGTGAGTTTTCGTTCTGTTCAAATGGCACTGCAATAAATAGGACTGAAGTGTTTCTTTTTTTTTTTCGGTCAAGTGCTACCGTAATGAGAGAAGTAGATTTATTTACACAGTTATCAACATCGGCGTCGGCGGAAAACTGGCAGATATCGGCCATAAAACTGTAGAATTACTTCAGTCAACACTATTCCTTACTTTAATGGAAATAGATATACTCCTTTGTATTTTTTGAAGCGAAATAGTAGTTTTCTAAATTTATAAACACACAAAAATGATACAATACAACCATGTCAATCGTCGTGGTAAACACAGAATATTTAATTTAAAAGGGAAGTCCCGACGAGATGGTTATCAGATAACACAAACGCGCGTGTCAAATACGTTTGTTATTAAAAAGGCCTAAAATTCCGAACATGAGGTTAAAATGTAAAATAAAACTTCAAATTAAATGTTATGTGATATAAAGCCAAGAAAGCGCCAAAATATCGAACATTTCAAAGCCGTGGATTTTTGTGTGCAATTGCGTGCAGTTATCAGGAAGCTCTAGCTGTAGCAAGAATGTTAACTTTTGGGGGGGGGGGGGGGGGGGGCCCTTGATGGGACTATATTATCACTCGGTTTTTAAGTTTTTGAAAAGACAATCGTATAATAGTACACTATGCCTCCTGATGCATGAAATACAAATACAATACAGTAGAGATACAATACATACATACCCACTGGCAGAGCTAAAGAAGGGGAGGGGCTTGCCCTGCCAGCTTTTCTTCCTTCTGCAATTGTTTAACCCAAAACAAGGGGGGGGGGGGTGGGGGGCCTCCTTCCCTAGATCCACCACTGGATATATGTTTCATTGCAACTCCCTACAAGGGTTTTCAGTTTACAAGACTACATAACTGTACTACTAAAGTAGTTTAACAATTCCTTTCCATCGTCTCTTAGATTATTCTAGAGCATAGCACCACTGTAGGTAAAGGACTGCTGTCCAGTGATTTGACAGCACCTTGAAATGTTCATTTGACCGGGGTGTTAAGTATTTCTCGTTTGAATATGTGAATGCAGAGTAAATTTCTCCATTAAGCAGTGGGTCAGGGAAGATTTTATTAACACAATTAAAGATCTTTATGGCATTGCTAAAGTTACATCTGTCACTAACAGGCAGCCAATATTTAGGGGTACAATGTGCAGAGTAACAGTGCTAGAGTGATTTACTCTGCATCAAGTAAAAGAAGTGAAGATGAATAGAAAACATCATGAAAAAAAAAACCAATAGTAAGGCAGATGAAACAACATTTCTACTTATTATTGAAATCTTCTACTTGTTTGTTTTGAGTGATTTTACTGAGTTAGTCAATCCTCCTTAGCCTTTTTGCCGTGACACTGGATCAGAGAATTAAGAGTGGGAAAATCATTATCATGAGCACAATGTTTGCTAATGTCTCCTGGTACAATCCCCTGCCATACTCCCCGAATGATGTGCAGTGCTCATCTTGCCCAACCGCTTTGTGGCATGTTTTTCACACAAACCTTAGCGCTTACTTTTTGGATGGAACCACTACCCCCAAAACAACTGACAACCCTGCAGCTCCCCGCGGTACTTAGATGTTGATGTTGTTACAGTCTTAGTCATTACAGCAGCAAACCCTCTTGACACTACATGACCAAATTTACTTGACATGTGTAAACAGGGCTGAGTAACTCGCATGGGACAATGCGCAAAATAGGGCTACATAGGTTAATGTGTTAAGTCCCTTTATTTAGGACTAGGACTAAATACATAATTATTATTAGAGGATATAGTACATAAGTCAACAGCATTCTGACATACTTTTTCCACTTAAAAATTGTAACGACTTGATTACCTTCTCACTTGTAGCAATTCTCCCAGATGAAAACTAAGCATAAGACCCCAAGTACGCATTGCGGACCTATTTTTGTAATAGCAGAAGGTGACATTGTTCAGTTCAAATTTCTCAGCTGCTTGAACAATCCAGGTTTTTTATGTTGTCCCCAAGAATCCCACAGTCACATATCCTGCATCAACAAAAACTCTTGAGAGAAAAGCTTCAATAAATCCAGGCAATGGCTTCAGATTAACTTCATCAAGAACACATGTACAGCAAAGGAAAACATTCATGCTTCAAAGACTCCTAAAATAGTAGAGAAACTTCCACCCACTATCTTAGCCACAATGGCTAAATCCGCTGTATGTATACTACAGTAAGTGCAAGAAAACGGTCCCTTCTGTCAACAAGAATCTTATTCATTTGAATCTATTTTTTCTAAGCTTTGAACACACTCGGCGGGATACACAATCAGATGTAGAAAAGGAATCAGACATGCAAAAATACAATCAAATTCATTCATACTCAGTCCACACATGTCAAAGAATCTCTTTTCCCTATTTTTAAGCATCCTACGTGAAACTTCTCTTACTAATTTCAAATTTCATTTTTTTTTTCAGTTTCTGTTCGAAATAATCTCTCTCAAACTTCGTTTTCTCTTGTACGGCTTTTATTTCTTGCAAGAGCTGTTCCAATTCTGAAACCATCTTAGATAAAGGTTTATTTTCATAAATCAGTGATTTCTTTTGGGAATGGAATAGAATCTTTTCTTTTTCCAAGGAAAGTTTTGTTTTCTTTCTTTTTTTTTAACTGGTTGCATGCCTCCAGGTCTAAACAAGCTTTCCTTGGGAGCTTTCCTTTTCCCTGTTGATTTTAGCTCACCTCTTCTGTCGTGATTAGCTTCTTCTAGAACTCGGTCAACAAAACCAACCCTTTTCAATATACTCTTGCTAGGAGTTCTCTTCAGCAACAATTCAAATATCTTTTGCTGTTTTGAAGTAAACACAATCAGTATGAAGCCCTATATTGGTCTTAACCAAGCGCGCGCACTTGTAGTGTGACGTGGTCTAGAGTTGCATCATGAATAAGGTGCTATAAGTATGCGCAGAAACAAGGGAAAAAGGAAACTTACCTAAATGTACTCACGATGACAACACAACATCTTTCAAACGTCTTTTGCAAAAAAACCGACCCCGTGAAATGACCATATTCCTGCAAATTTTAGAGAACGTGGGCCACTTCGTCCCTTCTTTTGCCTCCTTTTGAAATTGAACTCTGAGATTACATATTGAGGTAGGGAAAATATTTAACATAATTAGTGAAGATAAAATATATTTTAATTCAAATTTATCACAGGTATATTACTTAAGTTGAAATTGAAAAGCATGTGGCTATCATATGGTACTACATACAAACATACGTATGTTAACGTAGATACATGCGCATGTAGTCTGAGTGAGTTTTCTTTACATATGTTCAATTTTTTCCGCGGACCTTGTGTTTGAAATGTTTAAGAGGACAGTTTTACGAGATCGAGAAATACCAACTCCAGGAGGAAACCGGAGGTGTCTTCAGTAACAAGGTGAAGCAGTAGGTACGGAGAGCCAGGGAGAGTAGATAATATATACTGCTTTTTAAGCCAAAATACTACCACATAAGTTTCCTCTCGCCCCTAAGATTGTGTGAAACTTAAAAGAAATTGCACAGTTATAAAAAGGAGTGAAGGAAATCTTAAGAGGGGAGGCTTAACGACAACAAAGCATTCCCTGGATGAGCAGACTGACGACTTATATACTGAAAGACGGGGCTATTGCCTACAAACATTACTCTGAATAACTGGTAAAATTCGTTGGTCAAGGGGCGACGATTGATCTATTGACTTCCTGTCTTCTAGTTTTTGGCGACAGTCAGTTTATCACTTATATCGTCTATAGGGTTTTCAAACAACTGGCCTGGCCCTCGGAGAGGTAGTCCTTGTGTTGGCGGGCCAGTCGTAAATAATCAAATTTCAAACCCGTTTATCTGAAAACTTATTACAATATGAAAAGCAACTAAAGTAAATAGAATAGAAAGTCGGGAATCAATGAATGAACATTTCTAAAATCCAATGTACGTAGATTTGTGAGCGTGGCTCAAAGAGGGATGAGCATCGGAATCGTAAACATCTTTGCATTTTAGTGCCAGTACCAAAAAGTATAAAATCCTGTGCATATATGAATACTTAAAGAGAGCTAATGAACATCAGTCAAGGCCACAAGACAATAAGGCTCGAAACATCCAGGAGACTTAAGTCAGATTGGTCACCCTAGAAAATGGCGTTTCCATATCGTAGTTTGAGATTATAATGTTTTTTTTTAGGCCAGACCTGATCACAAGATCAATTAAGAGCAACTACTTTATTTACATGACCATAAACAGGTACAGAATAGAAACTACTTTTACAAGCGTGACGAAGATCTTCACACTTGTGAGATTTTTGTAACAATAGAAGCCATTAACCCTATTGTTTTCTGATTGATAGCTATAATAAGAAATAGCTTACTAGATTACCAAGTGCATGCTACAATGGTATGGCCTTATAAATTGCTTACCCAATGAAACGTGTATTACATACGTAAATTAGAAAACATCTATTACTTATATTGTACTAAAAAGAAAGCACAACTTTGTCGCTTAGGCACTGGTAATGCCTTTAAGGTTGTTATTCTTTCCTGAAACTATGTGCATACAATAAAAATAATATTCGAGACTAAAGTAAATATAACACTTATGCTCTTTGCTGCTGGGACTGTAATTTATATTTTTAAAAAAATGTATAAGTATTTCTATACATTATTTATATCATATTATTACAAAAAATGTATATTACAATTTTATAGTCAAAGGACCACTCTGTATGACTATATATAAATGGGTATATTACGTATGACCACGTTTGAAATTAATAAAATATAAATTAGATTGTGAATCACTCGGGAAAAGAATCAAACGGTTTGTTTGCAATGGGGATAACTCAGCTTCATTGTAAAATCTAAGGTTATTCCCTTTGTTTGACACTTAAACCTCAAATATTTTTTTCTCTTTTCCTAGCCAATGACTGTGATGAGCCTCAGTTGATTCTCACTTTTGTCCAGTGGCGTACAAACTAAAGGGAAACCTTCTCGGAGTCGAATAACTTAGCCAGGCTTAACCGTGATTGTACATCGTGATAATCGCCTTTTGTCTTGTATGGATTTCTGTAATTTACTCGTGTCGTGTGAATCAACTTACGTAAAATCACTGAAATTGTAAATCAACGAAAATCTACCGACATTTACGCACTCACCCACTGTTAGTCTGTCTGTGTTTTCCCTAGTAGGCTCCCGTGGGGAACCAAGTTGTCATCATTGAAAATTTGCCGACTGGATCCGACTTAACCCGAGTCTAAGTTCGCGTCACCGAACAGAAAAGTCCCCACGGACAGATAACAAAAGCTTCATTGTTTTTCAAAATCCTCACCATAACAATAGGCAAAGTTTGATACGCACAATCTTCTGCTTTGTACTCAGACCTTATGCACGAATTACCAAACCGAAACGCTACTATTTGTCACTGCCCCGGTCAAAGGTAAACAACTACTGCGGAGTCAAGAGAGCAAAACATGCAACAATGAACTTAGTGGGGCTTCATAGCCATTCCCCTATATTGACTAAGTTCAGGTGGAAGAGAGGATCGCAGAATATGTTACTTTCCAATATTTGTAAGCCTAGGTAATTGTGAAGTTCAATTTTGACATAATAGTGACTACCCTCATCAACCTGGTTATAACACATTTAAACTTCTACTGCATAGAGCATGAATACGTCGAGAAACTCGACGTATTCAAGGTCATAGCAGAAGAAGTTTAAAAGTGTTATAACCAGGTTGATGAGGGTAGTCACTATTATGTCAAAATTGAACTTCACAATTACCTAGGCTACAAAATATTGGAGAGTAACAGATTCTGCTGATCCTCTCTTCCACCTGCACTTAGTCAAATATAGGGGAATGGCTATGAAGCCCCACTAAGTTCATTGTTGCATGTTTTGCTCTCTGACCTCGCAGTAGTTGTTTACTTTGACCGCGGGCAGTGACAAATAGTAGCGTTTCGGTTTGGTAATTCGTGCATAAGGTCTGAGTACAAAGCAGAAGATTGTGCGTATCAAACTTTGCCTATTGTTATGGTGAGGATTTTGAAAACAATGAAGCTTTGTTATCTGTCCGTGGGGACTTTTTCTGTTCGGTGACGCGAACTTAGACTCGGGTTAAGTCGGATCCAGTCGGCAAATTTTCAATGATGACAACTTGGTTCCCCACGGGAGCCTACTAGGGATAACACAGACAGACTAACAGTTGGGTGAGTGCGTAAATGTCGGTAGATTTTCGTTGATTTACAATTTCAGTGATTTTACGTAAGTTGATTCACACGACACGAGTAAATTACAGAAATCCATACAAGACAAAAGGCGATTATCACGATGTACAATCACGGTTAAGCCTGGCTAAGTTATTCGACTCCGAGAAGGTTTCCCTTTAGTTTGACGCCACTGACAAAAGTGAGAATCAACTGAGGCTCATCACAGTCATTGGCTAGGAAAGAGAAAAAAATATTTGAGGTTTAAGTGTCAAACAAAGGGAATAACCTTAGATTTTGACAATGAAGCTGAGTTATCCCATTGCAAACAAACCGTTTGATTCTTTTCCCTGCGTGATTCACACTCTAATTTATATTTTATTAATTTCAAAACGGTGGGTCATTTACGTAATATACCCATTTATATATAGTCATATCAGAGTGGTCCTTTGACTATAAAATTGTAATATACATTTTTTGTAAATAATATGATATAAATAATGTATAGTAAATACTTATACATTTTTTTAAAATATAAATTCATCCCAGCAAGTAAAGAGCACAGCATTGTATTGACTTTAGTCTCGAATATTATTTTTATTGTATGCACATAGTTTCAGAAAGAATAACAACCTTAAAGGCATTACCAATGCCTAAGCGACAAAGTTGTGCTTTCTTTTTAGTACAATATAAGTAATAGATGTTTTCTAATTTACGTATGTAATACACGTTTCATTGGGTAAGCAATTTATAAGGCATCCATTGTAGCATGCACTTGGTAATCTAGTAAGCTATTTCTTATTATAGCTATCAATCAGAAAACAATGGGTTAATGGCTTCATTGTTACAAAAATCTCACAAGTGTGAAGATCTTCGTCACGCTTGTAAAAGTAGTTTCTATTCTGTACCCGTTTATGGTCATGTAAATAAAGTTGCTCTTAATTGATCTTGTGGTCCGGTCTGGCCTGAAAAAAAATTATAATCTCTAACTACGATATGGAACGCCATTTTCTCAGGGTGACCGAATCTGACCTTAAGTCTCCTGGATGTTTCGAGCCTTATTGTCTTGTGGCCTTGACTGATGTTCATTAGCTCTCTTTAAAGTATTCATATATGCAACAGGATTTCTATAACTTTTTGGTACTGGCACTAAAATGCAAAGATGTTTACGATTCCGATGCCTCCATCCCTCTTTGAGCCACGCTCACAAATCTACGTACATTGGATTTTAGAAATGTTTCCATTCATTTGATTCCCGACTTTCTAATTCTATTTACTTAGTTGCTTTCATATTTGTCCTAAGTTGTCAGGATAAACGGGTTTGAAATTTGATTATGTACGACCTGGCCCCAGCCAACACAAGGACTACCTCTCCGGAGGGCCAGGGCCAGTTGTTTGAAAACCCTATAGACGATATAAGTGGATAAACTGACTGTCCGCCAAAAACTTAGAAGACAGGAAGGTCAATAGATCAATCGTCGCCCCTTGAACTCAACGAATTTTACCAGTTATACAGCAGTAATGTTTGTAGGCAATAGCCCCGTTCTTTCAGTAATATAAGTCGTCAGTCTGCTCATCCAGGGAAATGCTTTGTTGTCGTTTAAGCCTCCCCTCTTAAGATTTCCTTCACTCCTTTTTATAACTGTGCAATTTCTTTTAAGTTTCACACAATCTTAGGGGCGAGAGGAAACTTATGTGGTAGTATTTTGGCTTAAAAAGCGAGTATATATTATCTACTCTCCCTGGCTCTCCGTACCTACTGCTTCACCTTGTTACTGAAGACACTCCGGTTTCCTCCTGGAGTTGGTATTTCTCGATCTCGTAAAACTGTCCCTCTTAAACATTTCAACACAAGGTCCGCGCTGAAAAATTGAACAATGTAACGAAAACTCACTCAGACTACATGCGCATGTATCTACGTTAACATACGTATGTTTGTATGTAGTACCATATGATAGCCACATGCGTTTTCAATTTCAACTTAAGTAATAATACTGTGATAAATTTTGAATTAAAATATCATTTTATCTTCACTCAATCTATAGGTAAATATTTTCCCCTACCTCTAATGATGTACTAATCTTCAGAGTTCAATTTCAAAAGGACTGGCAAAAGAAGGGACGAAGTGGCCCACGTTCTCTAAAATTTGCAGAATATGGTCATTTCACGGGGTCGGTTTTTTTGCAAAAGACGTTTGAAAGATGTGGTGTTGTCATCGTGAGTACATTTAGGTAAGTTTCCTTTTTCCCTTGTTTCTGCGCATACTTATAGCACCTTATTCATGATGCAACTCTAGACCACGTCACACTACAAGTGCGCGCGCTTGGTTAAGACCAATATAGGGCTTCATACTGATTGTGTTTACTTCAAAACAGCAAAAGATATTTGAATTGTTGCTGAAGAGAACTCCTAGCAAGAGTATATTGAAAAGGGTTGGTTTTGTTGACCGAGTTCTAGAAGAAGCTAATCACGACAGAAGAGGTGAGCTAAAATCAACAGGGAAAAGGAAAGCTCCCAAGGAAAGCTTGTTTAGACCTGGAGGCATGCAACCAGTTAAAAAAAAAGAAAGAAAACAAAACTTTCCTTGGAAAAAGAAAAGATTCTATTCCATTCCCAAAAGAAATCACTGATTTATGAAAATAAACCTTTATCTAAGATGGTTTCAGAATTGGAACAGCTCTTGCAAGAAATAAAAGCCGTACAAGAGAAAACGAAGTTTGAGAGAGATTATTTCGAACAGAAACTGAAAAAAAAAATGAAATTTGAAATTAGTAAGAGAAGTTTCACGTAGGATGCTTAAAAATAGGGAAAAGAGATTCTTTGACATGTGTGGACTGAGTATGAATGAATTTGATTGTATTTTTGCATGTCTGATTCCTTTTCTACATCTGATTGTGTATCCCGCCGAGTGTGTTCAAAGCTTAGAAAAAATAGATTCAAATGAATAAGATTCTTGTTGACAGAAGGGACCGTTTTCTTGCACTTACTGTAGTATACATACAGCGGATTTAGCCATTGTGGCTAAGATAGTGGGTGGAAGTTTCTCTACTATTTTAGGAGTCTTTGAAGCATGAATGTTTTCCTTTGCTGTACATGTGTTCTTGATGAAGTTAATCTGAAGCCATTGCCTGGATTTATTGAAGCTTTTCTCTCAAGAGTTTTTGTTGATGCAGGATATGTGACTGTGGGATTCTTGGGGACAACATAAAAAACCTGGATTGTTCAAGCAGCTGAGAAATTTGAACTGAACAATGTCACCTTCTGCTATTACAAAAATAGGTCCGCAATGCGTACTTGGGGTCTTATGCTTAGTTTTCATCTGGGAGAATTGCTACAAGTGAGAAGGTAATCAAGTCGTTACAATTTTTAAGTGGAAAAAGTATGTCAGAATGCTGTTGACTTATGTACTATATCCTCTAATAATAATTATGTATTTAGTCCTAGTCCTAAATAAAGGGACTTAACACATTAACCTATGTAGCCCTATTTTGCGCATTGTCCCATGCGAGTTACTCAGCCCTGTTTACACATGTCAAGTAAATTTGGTCATGTAGTGTCAAGAGGGTTTGCTGCTGTAATGACTAAGACTGTAACAACATCAACATCTAAGTACCGCGGGGAGCTGCAGGGTTGTCAGTTGTTTTGGGGGTAGTGGTTCCATCCAAAAAGTAAGCGCTAAGGTTTGTGTGAAAAACATGCCACAAAGCGGTTGGGCAAGATGAGCACTGCACATCATTCGGGGAGTATGGCAGGGGATTGTACCAGGAGACATTAGCAAACATTGTGCTCATGATAATGATTTTCCCACTCTTAATTCTCTGATCCAGTGTCACGGCAAAAAGGCTAAGGAGGATTGACTAACTCAGTAAAATCACTCAAAACAAACAAGTAGAAGATTTCAATAATAAGTAGAAATGTTGTTTCATCTGCCTTACTATTGGTTTTTTTTTTCATGATGTTTTCTATTCATCTTCACTTCTTTTACTTGATGCAGAGTAAATCACTCTAGCACTGTTACTCTGCACATTGTACCCCTAAATATTGGCTGCCTGTTAGTGACAGATGTAACTTTAGCAATGCCATAAAGATCTTTAATTGTGTTAATAAAATCTTCCCTGACCCACTGCTTAATGGAGAAATTTACTCTGCATTCACATATTCAAACGAGAAATACTTAACACCCCGGTCAAATGAACATTTCAAGGTGCTGTCAAATCACTGGACAGCAGTCCTTTACCTACAGTGGTGCTATGCTCTAGAATAATCTAAGAGACGATGGAAAGGAATTGTTAAACTACTTTAGTAGTACAGTTATGTAGTCTTGTAAACTGAAAACCCTTGTAGGGAGTTGCAATGAAACATATATCCAGTGGTGGATCTAGGGAAGGAGGCCCCCCACCCCCCCCCCCCTTGTTTTGGGTTAAACAATTGCAGAAGGAAGAAAAGCTGGCAGGGCAAGCCCCTCCCCTTCTTTAGCTCTGCCAGTGGGTATGTATGTATTGTATCTCTACTGTATTGTATTTGTATTTCATGCATCAGGAGGCATAGTGTACTATTATACGATTGTCTTTTCAAAAACTTAAAAACCGAGTGATAATATAGTCCCATCAAGGGCCCCCCCCCCCCCCCCCCAAAAGTTAACATTCTTGCTACAGCTAGAGCTTCCTGATAACTGCACGCAATTGCACACAAAAATCCACGGCTTTGAAATGTTCGATATTTTGGCGCTTTCTTGGCTTTATATCACATAACATTTAATTTGAAGTTTTATTTTACATTTTAACCTCATGTTCGGAATTTTAGGCCTTTTTAATAACAAACGTATTTGACACGCGCGTTTGTGTTATCTGATAACCATCTCGTCGGGACTTCCCTTTTAAATTAAATATTCTGTGTTTACCACGACGATTGACATGGTTGTATTGTATCATTTTTGTGTGTTTATAAATTTAGAAAACTACTATTTCGCTTCAAAAAATACAAAGGAGTATATCTATTTCCATTAAAGTAAGGAATAGTGTTGACTGAAGTAATTCTACAGTTTTATGGCCGATATCTGCCAGTTTTCCGCCGACGCCGATGTTGATAACTGTGTAAATAAATCTACTTCTCTCATTACGGTAGCACTTGACCGAAAAAAAAAAAGAAACACTTCAGTCCTATTTATTGCAGTGCCATTTGAACAGAACGAAAACTCACCTTTTATCAGACTGTTTTAAGGTACGAGGAAGGTACATGTATTCTGTGTTTCGTTCGCTTCGGAAAATGACACGCTGAGGTGTAGCACATTTGATTTCACGGCTAACTAAATCAGTGTCGATTTGTGTCACGCACATTTTCAGCAAGTACTTCCAATTTGGGTTCAAGCAACATTACTTTCAGTTCAATCCGCACTTCACCCCAAGCCGAGTCTAGATATGTAAGCTTGCGTGAGCAAACAACTCCCGTATCGCCGAGGAAACTCACTCCCAACACCTAAATGAAACAACAAAGAACAACCAAGGCAGACTTAAGGCAGTCCAATTGATTTTCGAGTGAAATCATGATCATAAACAGCACGACATAGCGATTTTGAAAAAGCAATAACTTACTTTGGACAATTGTAACTACGTTGCGAGGGAAAACTTCTCTAAATTTTCACCAACCAGGTAAAACTGCTGCAATTACACAGCAACAACGCTACGACAGAAGTAACGGCCGACGAAACAACTTGGACTAGCAATTACTAGTACCCAGTCTACCGGCCAGATTATTTATACTCCCCAAGGTCTATCACGTGATATCTCGTCCTCAAAGTGACATACATACATACATACTGACTGACTGACAAACAAGATCGCTCCTGACTTAGGGGTCTTTATGCATGAGCATAAGACCCCAAAAATCGCACAACTGTCAATTGAGTATCTATGAATCATGATCATATCTTTCTTGCCGTTTGATTGCTGTTGGTAGGTGCTGTAAACAAACGTTTTCGAACTCTCAGTCAGGTTTGCGCTGACAAAGAAAATGGGGCGAGAGCCAAAATTAGAAACTGGGGGAATGGAAGGGAAAGGAAAGAAAGATCTCCTTCTTTCCCCTACCCCACCTCTCTCTTCAAAACATCAATCCAATTTTTCCTTCAAAGGTTGGTAATTCCAGACTATGCAAGAGACAAAGTTTCACTATTTGTTCTTTTTGTTTCTTTGCTTACTCTCGAGCTCCCTACTCAACAAGATTGTGTGCTCCCGGTCCAGCGAATCAATACATTTTTGGTCGGGAAAATCCTCTCTCTCGCTTTTCCACCAAACGATTGTGCTCTCGTAATTAAGATAAAATGCCCTCTGTCTCAGCCAATCAGCATTCAGTAATTTTGAGCCGTATTTGATAACAACCGAAATACTACACCATGCAGTAATCCAGAAATAAAATCTGAGTAAAAAAGTGTTTTTCACTTTGAGGTCGGTATTATTAGAGGCTCGTTTCATTAGCAACATGTTTTTCACTGTGAACTGCAGTTTTGGATTCGCTAACAATAATAAACCAAATAACAGGAAATTTACAGGAACTTTTTGTCAAGGTCAGGTATGTTTGAAGATGCCATCCTCGCCGGTAGTATGTGACTAAAATGTCACACTAGAGACGGAACAGGTCATCTGTATGAAAACATTTATCACATCAAAGTTGACAGATGTTTTTGTGTTTGTGAAACACACACCTCGGTATGAAAATAATCAACATAAGCTCACGTGACAGTCTTGGGATACTGGTTCACTTTTCAATATAGCTTTGATTCTTTTTCACAAGCGGAAGTCACAGCGCTCCATCTGCGATGGATCAGGCACACGAAAACCAGTACTTGGAGTTAGACTCAGTTAAAACAGAAATTGAGCCAACAATCTATGATGACGTCGTAGCTGTGGAAAAAACGAGCTATGAGACTTGCAGCCGAGAAGCTGTGAAGAAAGGACAGACATCAGCAGATCTTGAGAACGGGTGTCAACGTGATAATACTGATATGGTCTTTTTGCGACGAATGTTATTCTTGATGTCCGCAGTTGCTGTTGTCGCTCTTCTTACCGCAGCTGCTGCTTTGTTTCTAGCTATGTCAGCGATGAAAGGTAAGCATAATTATGCGTAGTTATGAAGTAGACACATTCCATCAATAGAATTAAAATATGCACAAGAAACGATACGGGAATGGCGTGAATCTGCCTGGGTTACTGACCAAGGTCGTTCGGTCAGGATGTATGGATATTAGCAAAGTTCTTTTCTTTTGGCGAATTTATAGACTGATACGGAGTTCACCTATCAAGGATTTATTAAATTGAAGAAAAAAGAAAACACTTTTTGCGTGACTAAAACCGATTGCAAAACAGGATTCGGTTCACGTTGCCTGCTCACGTAGCTAGCAATACAATAAATATATCTTACTCAGTGGCCAAGGACGAGTACCGGGAGAATTTCGGTCGAAAGATACATTATATATTACACCACAGGAACTACCCGAAAATCTTCAACACATGGTGATATTACGGGATCATTCGGGACAGTGTCGACATGTAGAGAATATTGGACCGGCAATCTGATTCGGCGCGCAAAGTCTAAACATACGCACACCCAGGTCTCTCTCTTAGATATCCGTTTTTAAAGAAGTTAAACTGGATTGTTTTTGTTTTGATTTACGATGCACACGATTTTATATTCTGTAGTATTCAATTATGTTATCCACTAAAATTAAGAATTATTTGACTCCACAGAAAGTCAGTCGAGCGAATTAAAAGACATCTGGGAAAAATTGAATGCTAATGTGGAAGAGATAGCTGACTTATCTAACAAGGTAATTTAGATACCTAAGTAGTATGGCTCTTTCATTTCTGAAAAGACTGCGACTACAAAAGGTCTCAGCCAGTAAATTGTTATCAATATAAGTTGTCATTTGTACTCTGTAGTGAAGATTATGTTACAATCAATGTCACGATGCGAAATTCATAAGTGCCCTAGACTCATCAGCGATATCTGCTTACAGTTGTATCTGATTGAGTGTCCCTCAGCCCAAGCGATAAGCATGCCCCCCGGGGGGGGGGGGGGGGGGGGGGTACTCCCTTATTTGGGTTCGAGCCGAGAGACTTTAACCCAGACTGCGAGCAGTCTCTTTCTTTTCTTAGCCTGCGGCGTGGAGCCTGCGAGAAGTTGAAAGAGCATGCGATCGAGCGGCAGAAAAGCGACGCATTTTTTTTTTCCTCATTTGTGCAATATCAACTGAGTAAACCGACAAATGGTAGGTATAGTTTCTATGTCTTGGATAACGTGATGAAAGAAAGATGTTACTGTGTCGCGCAGACGTAAGGGATCCCGCTGGTATATATATTGTTTAGGGATATTTTTCTCTGTAAAAGCTCTATTGGTGCCTTCATCAAAATAAAATTAACCTCAAAAATAAGTTCCTCTTATTCATTATACAAAAATTGAAGAAATCATTCCTCTTTGATTTGCTATTAAAAAAAAATCGCCCTTCTAAAGATGCAATGACGACATTTTGCACGCTATTTTAAAGCTTAATGCTTGACGGCTTTTTGTTTGGTTCAAGTGTAGATATAGAGACGCAACAACGTGGTTTTAGACGCTTCGAGCATGCTTTCTTCAGTTTGAATGACTTATTAAACAGTGTAAATTCCTGTAAAGCCAGCGAGTGTACATTTTGTCGCTTGTCCTAAACAGGGTCTTAAAATGGGAGGTTGTAGTCCTACACAGGATAGGGTTTTTAGCGTATTTTTGTCCTAAACAGGGTCAGGATTTCAAACCCTCGGCGGCACCCCTGTACCCAAACATTGGTCAAGTACCCCCCCCCCCCCCCCCCCGGGAAGCATGCACGCAAGATATGCGTGAACAAATTCGCTTGCACTAAGATTATGTAAGATTAGGGAATGGGCTCCCGGTTATGTTGTCTCGAAAACACGAAAGACACGTTAAACTGGAGGACCCTGAAGTACCTCGAGCCTCGAAAAACTTGTTACTGTGTTTCAACACCAGTATTACAACAGCTATGAAATCAAAAGTTCGATTTAGTTCGATTATCCAATTATTTTTGTGCGACTTCGACTTGGTTCGATTGCCGAACCAAATCGAACTCAACAAATGACAATACATGGATTAAGTTCGAATTATAGGATAATTTGGTTTTATCAACTGAGTTGATAATGTGAATTGGCCACCGTAAAGAGATTCGAAAGCTGACGTTTCGAGCGCTAGCCCTTCGTCGGAGCGAATCGAGGAATTGTGGGTTGTGTTTGGTTTATATAGAGAAATATGGAGGTACGCTATTGGTTGGTGCCTGGCAACGTGAAAAACTACAGAATAAATTAGTTGAATGAAAAGCGTTCGTTGATACCGTGAGGATTAAGAGTCCCGATTTGAAAAATAAACTTTTGTTCTAGAGTTTTGCGGCTTTCTGTGCTTCCTTGTTGTAGGGAGAGGCCGCACACCGACAGATGTTGCTTTGAATGATTCGGCAGATTAAAGTGTCTAGCGACCGGTTTAGATGCGTTTTTGTCGTCTTTCTCAACGTCGCGAAGATGTTCTCGGAATCGGTCGCCTAGTCGTCTACCTGTACATGCATACATACATACACACACACATACATACATACATACATACATACATACATACATACATACATACATACATACATACATACATACATACATACATACATACATACATACATACATACATACATACGTATGTACTTACCCCAGCCTACTTCTGGGTACTTGGATATGAAAACACACCAGAGCAGTGGGGACTTGTCAGAACATGGGGTCTTTTTGGAGTCCCCTCAAAAAAGACCCCAGAAGTTGGCATTCACTGGCACTATACCTATATTTTGGGGACTTATGCAAAGTCCTCAGAAGTTGGTATGAAAAATACACATATTGTGTCCCCACAAGGGGGTAAAATTTTTCTTTTGAAAAATAAGACTTTCTATCAGATGCAAAACATCAATAAATCCCTCAGTTATCCCAAAATAATAAAAACTAAAGCATGGAAAAATTAACAACAGAATACCCTTTGTATTTCTTCATTTGGGTTACACATAATTACACACACTCAGTACCTAAATTTTAAAAATTAAGTTAAAACTTGTGTTCAACACTACAATAATTATTGAGTAACATACTTTTTGTTAAATTTCTTTATCAGTCAAACAATAATTTTATTACTTGAACTCCACTCCAATCAACCCTAACAAAAAAGATAACTGACAGAATTAGAAATAGGTCCGCAATGCGTACTTGGGGTCTTATGCTTAGTTTTATTCCTTTCGGTAGGAATGATGTTCTCAAATATCAGTATCTGGGAGTTGAACTGCTACAAGTGAGAGGGTAAGTCATTACAATTTGTAAGCGGTAAATGTATATCAGAATAAAGACTAGCTGGAACATCCTGTTTCTGTTCAAAATTGATTTTATTTGCTAAATTTCAAGGTTTCTCTAATATGGCATGCATACATGTATTTGCCTGACTAACATTTTTTGAAGATTTAGCTTCAAACTCACCCTGAAGACTGCAGCTACATGTATCTATTTTCTTTCAGATCCCACAGCTTAATTATGATCGGAATTACACTGACACTATTGTGAATCACTTAGCTTTTAAACCATGTACTGATGTAGTTCTGTTTGTGAATGCAATCACTTCAAGCTTTTGTGCTTCAACAACTAGAACAAAAACACACAGCAACATATTTCAGTTTCACCACAATAAATTGCTCATAACAGAAACATGATTTCAAACCAAGATCTATCAGAAGCTTTCAAATCTGTTTTTATTTCAGTTATGATTGTAAAACAATAATTAAAAGCTGAAATGGTCAAGAAGAAATTAAAGTGCCTATGAAGTAAAAAATAATTGCTGCTTATTTGAAAGGCTTTTCAAAGTAAAAAAGAATGGCGTTTTCCTTTTGGGAATATCTTTTTTGTTTTTAGAGATATTTACGTTTTTGTATTATGCAAATGAGGAAAGTGATGATGTCATAGGTGGTTCCACTAAAACAGTACAACGCTCAATCAAAAATATCTCCAGAAATATTAAAGCAGTGTTTTTCAAACTTGGCACCAGAAACGTACATCACAAAAGAAAGAGAATGACACCTACTATGTTGTTGGCATGGCAACACACTCGGCTCCAGTCTCTTTCTGTGAAAAACCAAATATCCCCATTTGCAATCTTTTAAAAAGGGACAGAGGGTCTAGCTCGGCACACAAATGATTCCTGTATTGCCTTAACTATCCCCACTAGGTTGCTGTGAGTGGATGATTCTTGTTTAGGATAAAATCTGAAAATTTTAGTCTCAATTAAAACAGGACCAGCAGCATAACTGTTGTCATGGCAACAGCACGACAGGTGTCATTTGGTTTCTTTTGCAATGTACAGTCCTGATGCCAAGTTTGAAGAACACCGCTTTAATATTTCTAGAGATATTCTTTATTAAGTGTTGTACTGTCTTAGTGAAACCATCTATGACGTCACCACTCTAAAACGGAAAAAGATATTCTAAAAAGAAAAACGCCAGTCTTCTATACTTTGAAAGGCTTTTCAAATAAGCGGCAATTATTTTTTACTTCATTGGCACTTTAAGGTGGCTGGAGACAGTTTCCAGTACTTTCCAAGACTTAGAAATTGATGGGTCATTATATACATGTATAACCACTCTTGATCAGTTAATGCCTCAATCATGGTGTCAACAAACTACCCAATCATTGGTGAACAAGTTGTTGTTAATTTTGTGGCACAATAGGTTACCATAGCAACAATATGACCTGCTGAAAACACCCTTAATTTTAGCTTTAAGCGCTTACAACTCAAAAACGAGCTCAGTGACCCTCATTTTTTATTACCGAAATTATAACTAGCATGATAAGATGCAACTTTTTGCAAAGTTTAAAAAACTTCTGTTAAGGGGGTTACATAAGGTTATCTGTCAATATCCATAATATAGTTAACAACAATATCTTGCAAAAGCTTACAGGACAAGCAGGGTTTAACTGCATCTGTTTCAAAGTAATCAGCAGCTAAATAATTAAATACTATTCAAAAGGCATTACAAATGGTCGCCTTCATGGCTGATAGGGATACAGTCGAAGCTCTCCGGCCTGCGACCTCTCTTGTGAGCGACAAGCTCTTAGTTACGACCACCTTTGCGAAACCCCGTTTGAACTACAACTTAAACTTTGTAATGAAAAGCTCCACCCACAAGTGACTGCTCCCATAAGTGACCGCCACCATTTTAGGGATTACTCAACTGGACTTTCCCTTTGTTTTTAAGCTCTTGTAAACAACCACTCAGAGTAAATCAATACTCTAATGAAACTGGACACTGTCAAAACAGCCGTCCGGTTATCTTGATCCAAAAAATTGAACGTAAAGTTTAGCCGTGTCTATATCAGATATATAGACACTCATTAAACAATTATTTCTTTCATTTTGTCTTTATGAATTATTAATGAGTCTCTGAAGCCCTCGTAAGTGACCACCCCTCTATTGTTTTACCACGGAGTCACTTATGAGAGCATATTCTTGTAAGCGACCAGCTCTAGTTTGACGACCACTTTTTCAAATTCTCAGGGTGGTCTCTTACAAGCGCTTCGACTATATTTGATTCTCAAATAAGCACCAGTCCCACAGTCGATAGATGCCAACCCTGACTCAGGAGATCTGAAATCTGGAGCGGAGACTTTCTTTTTCATTACACAATCCTACATGTATCCCCCACCCTGACTAACAACAACAACAACAATCCTTCATTAACACATGATTTAGTTTAAAGCAATAGGTGTGCTTGTGGGGTCGTGTTTACACTAAAAACAGAAAAATGTACATAATTTAATAATGTTGTACATAACATACATAAATTGCCCCGCTCCCCAAATAACTTTTGTTGTGGTTGATCTTATGAAGGAAAATATCTTGGGCAAAAAGAAAAGATGCTCTCAGAAACCACAATAATCATTATATATGGCCTTGAAATACTACATATACCGGTAATAGTTTTAAATATGATCTTTCTTTTCTGGATTTTAGGAAATGTTAGGGCTTGATTTTAACCTTATAATACAGAAAAGCTCATCAGTAACTTTCGTCTGGGAGAAATGGTGATGCATACGGAAGGAGAGAGAGAGCTGGCAAATATATGTCATGCATTCCTAGGAACAATTTCAATAAATGGAAAAAGATGTCTGAATTTGATAAAGCTCACTGCTCACTGCAAGGATTGTATAGGCCTTGTGACGAAACATTTTTGGGGCCAGTTAAATAAATAAACAAATCAATAGATTAGAATATTTTAAGAGAGGAAGCTAAGCCACATGAGCTTTAGCTGGTTTTCATATGGGTCCTTTTTCCTGGTCAAATTGGAATTTGGAGTGCTGGTTATTGTGGAAGAGGAAAACTGGAGTACCAGGAGAAAAATCCTTGGAGCAAGGCAAGGACCATCAACAAACTTGGCATGTCCACCATCAAAGGACCCTTAAGCCAGCCTCCACAACGTTTGATGCCATCAAAATTATTGTTAGTATTATTCAAGTCTGTAATTTGCATGGTGAAGCAAATCTCAATCATGCTTTACTGTAAGTTGTGTTCCTGATAGTACGTTTAATTATCTTTAGTAGTTTCACAGTGATTTCCTTTATTTTAACATGCTGCAAATAACATATCATAGCCAATTATACTCTCGCAGAAAAAAAAAAACAAAGTTGTGGCTGACGAGCCCTTTAAATGACTGTGATCAATCCCTTTCTTCACTTCTCCCAGCCCCTAACAGGCACCACCTCGATCTCCCTTATTAGATTTACTTCTTGGGAGCACTGACTGTAATTTGTAAACTTGTGCATAGTACAATAAGTTAGCATTTCTGCCAGCTTAATTAAACTAGTCTCTTTATTTTGAGTTCCAAACAAACTCGAGAAAACTCTTTCTGTTCGATGCGAGACGAACAAGAACTGTGAGGGTTGATGTTCGAAGTTCACTCTCGCGGAAGAGATCTCAAAAGGGAATCTCTGTCTCTCCTGTCTCGCAGGGTATCGTTTTCGGAATCACAAAAACAAAATGTATTCGATCGATTTCGTTTGATTTTGGGGCAAAATATAATCGAGATAAATCGATTCACTTCGTTTTATTAGCCCAATGGATAATTTCGTTTCATGTGATAGCTTTCTGTGTAAGAATTCTTGTACAACAGCTGTGAAGACCCTTGGATTTATTCGAAACAAACAGTGAAACTACTTTTCCTTTCCAAACCCAATACTACTTTATCCCCAGTTTATGGAACTCTCACTAATAGGACAGCTTTCTTTCCCTGGTTATTCGACAAAGCGAGATAATTATTAGACACACGTACACCGAATTAGGAAACGTCCTCGCCGAGTCGGCTGTTAAGTAATACCCTCATCTCTTCAAACCAAATAAGATTTGCACTTCTTACCTTGATCGTAGCAGTATAATTGTTCCTTTGAACGGCAGTTTTGGCAGTTCTCCCGACTTGTATAGGTCATAAAAAAACCTTGAGTCAGTTGTGATCGTTCGCGTCCTTTAAAATTTCGAAAGCGATCTGTTGTTAAGGATCTTGTACCCAGGCCCTTACTCCACTCGATTCT
Source organism: Platygyra sinensis (assembly GCA_019787425.1). Lineage (NCBI taxonomy): Eukaryota > Metazoa > Cnidaria > Anthozoa > Scleractinia > Merulinidae > Platygyra > Platygyra sinensis. The sequence goes on along the minus strand of JAHPZR010032824.1, from coordinate 220 downwards.
TGTACCCCGTCCCCAAAGGCCGCGATTCCAAAGGGAGCGCGGCCTCTGGGGACGAGAACAGGCCATTCTGGAATTGCGCAAGGAACTGGGGCGAGTTTCAAATTTAAACCAATCGATAAACCCACACCACCACATGAGTTCGGGGGAGGAGCGCGGGCCCGAAAAGCGGCTGGTAATCGAGCCTACATGACACAGATCACGTTGAGATTCGTCATTCCAC
>JAHPZR010032823.1:0-10721 GCA_019787425.1 Platygyra sinensis | reverse complement strand
GTACAGGTAGACGACTAGGCGACCGATTCCGAGAACATCTTCGCGACGTTGAGAAAGACGACAAAAACGCATCTAAACCGGTCGCTAGACACTGCCGAATCATTCAAAGCAACATCTGTCGGTGTGCGGCCTCTCCCTACAACAAGGAAGCACAGAAAGCCGCAAAACTCTAGAACAAAAGTTTATTTTTCAAATCGGGACTCTTAATCCTCACGGTATCAACGAACGCTTTTCATTCAACTAATTTATTCTGTAGTTTTTCACGTTGCCAGGCACCAACCAATAGCGTACCTCCATATTTCTCTATATAAACCAAACACAACCCACAATTCCTCGATTCGCTCCGACGAAGGGCTAGCGCTCGAAACGTCAGCTTTCGAATCTCTTTACGGTGGTCAATTCACATTATCAACTCAGTTGATAAAACCAAATTATCCTGTAATTCGAACTTAATCCATGTATTGTCATTTGTTGAGTTCGATTTGGTTCGGCAATCGAACCAAATCGAAGTCGCACAAAAATAATTGGATAATCGAACTAAATCGAACTTTTGATTTCATAGCTGTTGTAATACTGGTGTTGAAACACAGTAACAGGTTTTTCGAGGCTCGAGGTACTTCAGGGTCCTCCAGTTTAACGTGTCTTTCGTGTTTTCGAGACAACATAACCGGGAGCCCATTCCCTAATCTTATATAATCTTAGTGCAAGCGAAATTTGTTCACGCATATCTTGCGTGCATGCTTCCGGGGGGGGGGGGGGGGTACTTGACCAATGTTTGGGTACAGGGGTGCCGCCGAGGGTTTGAAATCCTGACCCTGTTTAGGACAAAAATACGCTAAAAACCCTATCCTGTGTAGGACTACAACCTCCATTTTAAGACCCTGTTTAGGACAAGCGACAAAATGTACACTCGCTGGCTTTACAGGAATTTACACTGTTTAATAAGTCATTCAAACTGAAGAAAGCATGCTCGAAGCGTCTAAAACCACGTTGTTGCGTCCCTATATCTACACTTGAACTAAACAAAAAGCCGTCAAGCATTAAGCTCTAAAATAGCGTGCAAAATGTCGTCATTGCATCTTTAGAAGGGCAATTTTTTTTTTAATAGCAAATCAAAGAGGAATGATTTCTTCAATTTTGTATAATGAATAAGAGGAACTTATTTTTGAGGTTAATTTTATTTTGATTAAGGCACCAATAGAGCTTTTACAGAGAAAAATATCCCTAAACAATATATATACCAGCGGATCCCTTACGTCTGCGCGACACAGTAACATCTTTCTTTCATCACGTTATCCAAGACATAGAAACTATACCTACCATATGTCGGTTTACTCAGTTGATATTGCACAAATCAGGAAAAAAAAAATGCGTCGCTTTTCTGCCGCTCGATCGCATGCTCTTTCAACTTCTCGCAGGCTCCACGCCGCAGGCTAAGAAAAGAAAGAGACTGCTCGCAGTCTGGGTTAAAGTCTCTCGGCTCGAACCCAAATAAGGGAGTACCCCCCCCCCCCCCCGGGGGGGCATGCTTATCGCTTGGGCTGAGGGACACTCAATCAGATACAACTGTAAGCAGATATCGCTGATGAGTCTAGCGCACTTATGAAATTCGCATCGTGACATTGATTGTAACATAATCTTCACTACAGAGTACAAATGACAACTTATATTGATAACAATTTACTTGCTGAGACCTTTTTGTAGTCACAGTATTTTCAGAAATGAAAGAGCCATACTACTTAGGTATCTAAATTACCTTGTTAGATAAGTCAGCTGTCTCTTCCACATTAGCATTCAATTTTTTCCAGATGTCTTTTAATTCGCTCGACTGACTTTCTGTGGAGTCAAATAATTCTTAATTTTAGTGGATAACATAATTGAATACTACAGAATATAAAATCGTGTGCATCGTACATCAAAACAAAAACAATCCAGTTTAACTTCTTTAAAAACGGATATCTAAGAGAGAGACCTGGGTGTGCGTATGTTTAGACTTTGCGCGCCGAATCAGATTGCCGGTCCAATATTCTCTACATGTTGAAGCCGGACACTGTCCCGAATGATCCCGCAATATCACTGTTGAAGATTTTCGGGTAGTTCCTGTGGTGTAATATATAATGTATCTTTCGACCGAAATTCTCCCGGTACTCGTCCTTGGCCACTGAGTAAGATATATTTATTGTATTGCTAGCTACGTGAGCAGGCAACGTGAACCGAATCCTGTTTTGTAATCGGTTTTAGTCACGCAAAAAGTGTTTTCTTTTTTCTTCAATTTAATAAATCCTTGATAGGTGAACTCCGTATCAGTCCATAAATTCGCCAAAAGAAAAGAACTTTGCTAATATCCATACATCCTGACCGAACGACCTTGGTCAGTAACCCAGGCAGATTCACGCCATTCCCGTATCGTTTCTTGTGCATATTTTAATTATATTGATGGAATGTGTCTACTTCATAACTACGCATAATTATGCTTACCTTTCATCGCTGACATAGCTAGAAACAAAGCAGCAGCTGCGGTAAGAAGAGCGACAACAGCAACTGCGGACATCAAGAGTAACATTCGTCGCAAAAAGACCATATCAGTATTATCACGTTGACACCCGTTCTCAAGATCTGCTGATGTCTGTCCTTTCTTCACAGCTTCTCGGCTGCAAGTCTCATAGCTCGTTTTTTCCACAGCTACGACGTCATCATAGATTGTTGGCTCAATTTCTGTTTTAACTGAGTCTAACTCCAAGTACTGGTTTTCGTGTGCCTGATCCATCGCAGATGGAGCGCTGTGACTTCCGCTTGTGAAAAAGAATCAAAGCTATATTGAAAAGCGAATCAGTATCCCAAGACTGTCACGTGAACTTATGTTGATTATTTTCATACCGAGGTGTGTGTTTCACAAACACAAAGACATCTGTCAACTTTGATGTGGTAAATGTTTTCATACAGATGACCTGTTCCGTCTCTAGTGTGACATTTTAGTCACATACTACCGGCGAGGATGGCATCTTCAAACATACCTGACCTTGACAAAAGTTCCTGTAAATTTCCTGTTATTCGGTTTATTATTGTTAGCGAATCCAAAACTGCAGTTCACAGTGAAAAACATGTTGCTAATGAAACGAGCCTCTAATAATACCGACCTCAAAGTGAAAAGCACTTTTTTACTCAGATTTTATTTCTGGATTACTGCATGATGTAGTATTTCAGTTGTTATCAAATACGGGTCAAAATTACTGAGTGCTGATTGGCTGAGACAGAAGACATTTTATCTTAATTACGAGGGCACAATCTTTTGGTGGAAAAGCGAGAGAGAGGATTTTTCCGACCAAAATGTATTGATTCGCTGGACCGGGAGCACACAATCTTGTTGAGTAGGGAGCTCGAGAGTAAGCAAAGAAACAAAAAGAACAAATAGTGAAACTTTGTCTCTTGTTGTCATATCTTATGCGACCTACGTAACACTGCAGGGCTAACTTCGTACCTAGGCCTTTTCGCGCTTTGCAAAATTTTTTTTGGTTTACATTTAACAAATTGACGTCAGTTTTTCATGAGTCTGTCCTGTTATTGATCATGAATTTCGTCATAACATTGTCAAAGTAGCTGTGGATCCACACTGGATCCACGGACACTGGTTATCTGCTCACTGTCTATTTTCATTGTCACAATTATGTGATAATTGTTCAAATAATGACAGATTTTTACGGGAAGATAAATTTTAAATGAACTGTGCTAAAAAAAATCGAAGTAATGTCACAGACTTTTTCAAATGAATCCACTTTCATGCGCGTTTCAATAACAATACTCTGTACAAAACTTAAAAGATTTTACTCTGAGACTATGATAAATGATCGTGAGGTTTCCTTTGGATGAACTTGTTGCTGTTAAGGCCTGTTTCAAACGGTCATGATAGTTGATGATAGTCGATGATAGTTTCAACTATCATGTCGACTATCATGTTTGCGATTAAACGGTCCATGATAGTTCATGATAGTTTGTCGAAATCGCGCAATGTGTTAGCGTCGCTAACTAGTGCCTGGTAGTCATTGCAAAAAATATTCCGCAACCATGGTCGGGCCTCATACTCATGATCATCTATTTAATAGGTTGCATATCAAACTACCACTCCACTTCTCGTTGCCTGTTTTTTTAGATTTTTTCGCCTTTCTCACTTTCTCGCTTTCAGCGTCACTGTCGTCCGAATATCCGTCAAAATTATTGCTTTGTTGTTCTTCACAGGACGATAGCAATGCGGTAACCATGTTGCATTGAGCCCGCCTTGGTTACCCCCGCTGACCGAAAAACTATCATGCACTATCATCCGGTCGGTCAAACGGAAAAAACTATCATGAACTATCATGTCGAATTTGAACATGTTCAAACTGCATGATAGTTGATGATAGTGAATGATAGTTCGTGTTCAAACGTGCGTGATAGTTGAAACTATCATCAACTATCATCAGCCATCATGACCGTTTGAACGGGCCTTTACAGTTGAGAAATTAAACAACGTTTTCTCGTAAAACTGTCTGCCTTGGTCTTTACATCGATAAAACATGTGTCCCTGACGTTTTCTCTGAGAGCCCGCTTAATACGGACACCCGGATAATACGGACACTATGGCATGTCCCTTTCGTGTCCGTATTAATGTGTATCTGACGCCATTGATCCGCCAGCTGTTTTGGCACATGTTTTGGCAAAATGAAAAGCACCAGCGAAATTCGTCTGCCAAACCATACTGAAAGAACATACCTTAGAGATCCGTCATGTTCATTCTCTCGCATCCGGGCAAAAACATTAGTGTGCCCAGGGTCTCTCGGTTTAAAATTAGGCAACAGGAGTCGAAAAAGAACACGTCTTAGTCCTGTCCGTCCACATTCGAAAACATTTCGTTCGCATGAGGGCTAGGAGCCCAAATCTAAAAGCAACGATCTATGAAAAACATAAAAGATCGGGCCACCGACCAGTTAAGGATGAAGTTAACACAATCAGTATGAAGCCTTGTACTTACCCAAGCGCGCATTCTCTCAGACGTGGTCTAGAGTTGCATCATGAATTAGTGCTATAAGGATGCGCAGGAACAAGGGAAAAAGCAAAGTACCTAAACGTACTCATGACGACAGCACATCTCTCAAACGTGTTTTGCAAAACACCGACCCCGTGAAATGACCAAATTCTCCAAGTTTTGGGGAACGTGGGCCACTTCGTTCTTATATATTTTAAAAGGAAGAGAAACGTTTTAGATCGATAGAGGCTCAAACTGATCCTTCAACTGCGAAATTACAAAATACCGGTAATGTATATCTGTCCTGATTTGACAGAAACGTGGACATTCACGGAATCCGGGCTTGAAGGTCGACAATAGTCGACCTTCAAGCCCGGATTCCGTGAATGTCCACGTTTTGTCAAATCAGGACAGATATACATTACCGGTATTTTGTAATTTCGCAGTTGAAGGATCAGTTTGAGCCTCTATCGATCTAAAACGTTTCTCTTCCTTTTAAAATATATAAGAACGAAGTGGCCCACGTTCCCCAAAACTTGGAGAATTTGGTCATTTCACGGGGTCGGTGTTTTGCAAAACACGTTTGAGAGATGTGCTGTCGTCATGAGTACGTTTAGGTACTTTGCTTTTTCCCTTGTTCCTGCGCATCCTTATAGCACTAATTCATGATGCAACTCTAGACCACGTCTGAGAGAATGCGCGCTTGGGTAAGTACAAGGCTTCATACTGATTGTGTTAACTTCATCCTTAACTGGTCGGTGGCCCGATCTTTTATGTTTTTCATAGATCGTTGCTTTTAGATTTGGGCTCCTAGCCCTCATGCGAACGAAATGTTTTCGAATGTGGACGGACAGGACTAAGACGTGTTCTTTTTCGACTCCTGTTGCCTAATTTTAAACCGAGAGACCCTGGGCACACTAATGTTTTTGCCCGGATGCGAGAGAATGAACATGACGGATCTCTAAGGTATGTTCTTTCAGTATGGTTTGGCAGACGAATTTCGCTGGTGCTTTTCATTTTGCCAAAACATGTGCCAAAACAGCTGGCGGATCAATGGCGTCAGATACACATTAATACGGACACGAAAGGGACATGCCATAGTGTCCGTATTATCCGGGTGTCCGTATTAAGCGGGCTCTCAGAGAAAACGTCAGGGACACATGTTTTATCGATGTAAAGACCAAGGCAGACAGTTTTACGAGAAAACGTTGTTTAATTTCTCAACTGTAAAGGCCCGTTCAAACGGTCATGATGGCTGATGATAGTTGATGATAGTTTCAACTATCACGCACGTTTGAACACGAACTATCATTCACTATCATCAACTATCATGCAGTTTGAACATGTTCAAATTCGACATGATAGTTCATGATAGTTTTTTCCGTTTGACCGACCGGATGATAGTGCATGATAGTTTTTCGGTCAGCGGGGGTAACCAAGGCGGGCTCAATGCAACATGGTTACCGCATTGCTATCGTCCTGTGAAGAACAACAAAGCAATAATTTTGACGGATATTCGGACGACAGTGACGCTGAAAGCGAGAAAGTGAGAAAGGCGAAAAAATCTAAAAAAACAGGCAACGAGAAGTGGAGTGGTAGTTTGATATGCAACCTATTAAATAGATGATCATGAGTATGAGGCCCGACCATGGTTGCGGAATATTTTTTGCAATGACTACCAGGCACTAGTTAGCGACGCTAACACATTGCGCGATTTCGACAAACTATCATGAACTATCATGGACCGTTTAATCGCAAACATGATAGTCGACATGATAGTTGAAACTATCATCGACTATCATCAACTATCATGACCGTTTGAAACAGGCCTTAACAGCAACAAGTTCATCCAAAGGAAACCTCACGATCATTTATCATAGTCTCAGAGTAAAATCTTTTAAGTTTTGTACAGAGTATTGTTATTGAAACGCGCATGAAAGTGGATTCATTTGAAAAAGTCTGTGACATTACTTCGATTTTTTTTAGCACAGTTCATTTAAAATTTATCTTCCCGTAAAAATCTGTCATTATTTGAACAATTATCACATAATTGTGACAATGAAAATAGACAGTGAGCAGATAACCAGTGTCCGTGGATCCAGTGTGGATCCACAGCTACTTTGACAATGTTATGACGAAATTCATGATCAATAACAGGACAGACTCATGAAAAACTGACGTCAATTTGTTAAATGTAAACCAAAAAAAATTTTGCAAAGCGCGAAAAGGCCTAGGTACGAAGTTAGCCCTGCAGTGTTACGTAGGTCGCATAAGATATGACAACAAGAGACAAAGTTTCACTATTTGTTCTTTTTGTTTCTTTGCTTACTCTCGAGCTCCCTACTCAACAAGATTGTGTGCTCCCGGTCCAGCGAATCAATACATTTTGGTCGGAAAAATCCTCTCTCTCGCTTTTCCACCAAAAGATTGTGCCCTCGTAATTAAGATAAAATGTCTTCTGTCTCAGCCAATCAGCACTCAGTAATTTTGACCCGTATTTGATAACAACTGAAATACTACATCATGCAGTAATCCAGAAATAAAATCTGAGTAAAAAAGTGCTTTTCACTTTGAGGTCGGTATTATTAGAGGCTCGTTTCATTAGCAACATGTTTTCACTGTGAACTGCAGTTTTGGATTCGCTAACAATAATAAACCGAATAACAGGAAATTTACAGGAACTTTTTGTCAAGGTCAGGTATGTTTGAAGATGCCATCCTCGCCGGTAGTATGTGACTAAAATGTCACACTAGAGACGGAACAGGTCATCTGTATGAAAACATTTACCACATCAAAGTTGACAGATGTCTTTGTGTTTGTGAAACACACACCTCGGTATGAAAATAATCAACATAAGTTCACGTGACAGTCTTGGGATACTGATTCGCTTTTCAATATAGCTTTGATTCTTTTTCACAAGCGGAAGTCACAGCGCTCCATCTGCGATGGATCAGGCACACGAAAACCAGTACTTGGAGTTAGACTCAGTTAAAACAGAAATTGAGCCAACAATCTATGATGACGTCGTAGCTGTGGAAAAAACGAGCTATGAGACTTGCAGCCGAGAAGCTGTGAAGAAAGGACAGACATCAGCAGATCTTGAGAACGGGTGTCAACGTGATAATACTGATATGGTCTTTTTGCGACGAATGTTACTCTTGATGTCCGCAGTTGCTGTTGTCGCTCTTCTTACCGCAGCTGCTGCTTTGTTTCTAGCTATGTCAGCGATGAAAGGTAAGCATAATTATGCGTAGTTATGAAGTAGACACATTCCATCAATATAATTAAAATATGCACAAGAAACGATACGGGAATGGCGTGAATCTGCCTGGGTTACTGACCAAGGTCGTTCGGTCAGGATGTATGGATATTAGCAAAGTTCTTTTCTTTTGGCGAATTTATGGACTGATACGGAGTTCACCTATCAAGGATTTATTAAATTGAAGAAAAAAGAAAACACTTTTTGCGTGACTAAAACCGATTACAAAACAGGATTCGGTTCACGTTGCCTGCTCACGTAGCTAGCAATACAATAAATATATCTTACTCAGTGGCCAAGGACGAGTACCGGGAGAATTTCGGTCGAAAGATACATTATATATTACACCACAGGAACTACCCGAAAATCTTCAACAGTGATATTGCGGGATCATTCGGGACAGTGTCCGGCTTCAACATGTAGAGAATATTGGACCGGCAATCTGATTCGGCGCGCAAAGTCTAAACATACGCACACCCAGGTCTCTCTCTTAGATATCCGTTTTTAAAGAAGTTAAACTGGATTGTTTTTGTTTTGATGTACGATGCACACGATTTTATATTCTGTAGTATTCAATTATGTTATCCACTAAAATTAAGAATTATTTGACTCCACAGAAAGTCAGTCGAGCGAATTAAAAGACATCTGGAAAAAATTGAATGCTAATGTGGAAGAGACAGCTGACTTATCTAACAAGGTAATTTAGATACCTAAGTAGTATGGCTCTTTCATTTCTGAAAATACTGTGACTACAAAAAGGTCTCAGCAAGTAAATTGTTATCAATATAAGTTGTCATTTGTACTCTGTAGTGAAGATTATGTTACAATCAATGTCACGATGCGAATTTCATAAGTGCGCTAGACTCATCAGCGATATCTGCTTACAGTTGTATCTGATTGAGTGTCCCTCAGCCCAAGCGATAAGCATGCCCCCCCGGGGGGGGGGGGGGGTACTCCCTTATTTGGGTTCGAGCCGAGAGACTTTAACCCAGACTGCGAGCAGTCTCTTTCTTTTCTTAGCCTGCGGCGTGGAGCCTGCGAGAAGTTGAAAGAGCATGCGATCGAGCGGCAGAAAAGCGACGCATTTTTTTTTTCCTGATTTGTGCAATATCAACTGAGTAAACCGACATATGGTAGGTATAGTTTCTATGTCTTGGATAACGTGATGAAAGAAAGATGTTACTGTGTCGCGCAGACGTAAGGGATCCGCTGGTATATATATTGTTTAGGGATATTTTTCTCTGTAAAAGCTCTATTGGTGCCTTAATCAAAATAAAATTAACCTCAAAAATAAGTTCCTCTTATTCATTATACAAAAATTGAAGAAATCATTCCTCTTTGATTTGCTATTAAAAAAAAAATTGCCCTTCTAAAGATGCAATGACGACATTTTGCACGCTATTTTAGAGCTTAATGCTTGACGGCTTTTTGTTTAGTTCAAGTGTAGATATAGGGACGCAACAACGTGGTTTTAGACGCTTCGAGCATGCTTTCTTCAGTTTGAATGACTTATTAAACAGTGTAAATTCCTGTAAAGCCAGCGAGTGTACATTTTGTCGCTTGTCCTAAACAGGGTCTTAAAATGGAGGTTGTAGTCCTACACAGGATAGGGTTTTTAGCGTATTTTTGTCCTAAACAGGGTCAGGATTTCAAACCCTCGGCGGCACCCCTGTACCCAAACATTGGTCAAGTACCCCCCCCCCCCCCCCGGAAGCATGCACGCAAGATATGCGTGAACAAATTTCGCTTGCACTAAGATTATATAAGATTAGGGAATGGGCTCCCGGTTATGTTGTCTCGAAAACACGAAAGACACGTTAAACTGGAGGACCCTGAAGTACCTCGAGCCTCGAAAAACCTGTTACTGTGTTTCAACACCAGTATTACAACAGCTATGAAATCAAAAGTTCGATTTAGTTCGATTATCCAATTATTTTTGTGCGACTTCGATTTGGTTCGATTGCCGAACCAAATCGAACTCAACAAATGACAATACATGGATTAAGTTCGAATTACAGGATAATTTGGTTTTATCAACTGAGTTGATAATGTGAATTGACCACCGTAAAGAGATTCGAAAGCTGACGTTTCGAGCGCTAGCCCTTCGTCGGAGCGAATCGAGGAATTGTGGGTTGTGTTTGGTTTATATAGAGAAATATGGAGGTACGCTATTGGTTGGTGCCTGGCAACGTGAAAAACTACAGAATAAATTAGTTGAATGAAAAGCGTTCGTTGATACCGTGAGGATTAAGAGTCCCGATTTGAAAAATAAACTTTTGTTCTAGAGTTTTGCGGCTTTCTGTGCTTCCTTGTTGTAGGGAGAGGCCGCACACCGACAGATGTTGCTTTGAATGATTCGGCAGTGTCTAGCGACCGGTTTAGATGCGTTTTTGTCGTCTTTCTCAACGTCGCGAAGATGTTCTCGGAATCGGTCGCCTAGTCGTCTACCTGTACATACATACA
>JAHPZR010032822.1:15000-43102 GCA_019787425.1 Platygyra sinensis | reverse complement strand
TGAAACAACCTCGTTCCCAGGGTCTACTCCGCTTTCAAGATCAGCCGCCATCTTGAAAGCGGAGTAGACCCTGGGAACGAGGTTGTTGTTGAAAAGGATAATTTGGTTTTATCAACTGAGTTGATAATGTGAATTGGCCACCGTAAAGAGATTCGAAATCTTTCGAATCTCTTTACGGTGGCCAATTCACATTATCAACTCAGTGATAAAACCAAATTATCCTGTAATACTCCCACCGACGCAGCACCATAGTTTTCTTTAGAAACTTACCCCCTTTACTCGTCTGTTGTTGAAAAGTTGAGTCGTCCAGTACCTCATGTGAACCTCTATTTTCATTCGTTCTCCTTGACAGTAGTCTGCATTGTTATCAGGGCTGGAGGCATTGTCCAGGGTTATTATCTTTTGTTTCTACTACCAATGGTATTGCCGCTTCAACGAGGTGCTGTTGCCGAAAAGTTGTGTTTGAAACAATAAGGCAGCGCAGTGACGTCATGAAATCCAAGATGGTGGCGCGCGGGAAATTTAAAAGCCGAAATCTCTTCCGTTTATTATTGCTAATATGTTACTTTTCTCTTGTCTAGTAAAAATTTGTAATTAAGGCATTATTTGGAGCAACTTAGCGTTAACTCGCGCCAACAGCCAAGATTCCCTTTAAGAATTAAGTAAATTAATAAATATCATTTAAATTGTTAAGTCTTTTTAGTATTTGTCATTTTCCACGCACGTGCTGTTTGACACGGGAATGTGACCGAACTACTTTAAAAATTAGGGGTGGAAAAGTTTCAAGCCAAGCCCAGAAAACAGGATCTTAGTATCTCTTAGAAGCCCTTTTCCAAATTTTCCACAAACATCCCCGTCTCTTTTATTTGGAGTTTTCTTTTCCCGTGCAGTACACCTTTTTTTGAGACGGGAGGCAACATTCGCAAGAAAGATTTTGAACACATTTCGCTCGAAGCGCGTGTTTTAGCGGATCTTTTTGCAGGTACCGGAAAGCTTTGTATTTTTGGTAACTTGGGATTAGTCTTTATTTGGAGTTGTTTTATTTTCTTTCTTATATTTCTTTTGCTTTACGTAAGCTTACGTAATCTGTGCTCCGGTACCTGAAGAAAGATCCGTTTTAGCCTCTTTCACACCAACACACATGCAAACGAAAGTCAGATCACGCGAAGCAAAAATATTTGACAGAATCTGGAGAAGAAATGAACCTTTTTACCGATGACAAGTTTTTCCGATTTTTCATTGAAACAGAAATTACCTACACCGCTCGATTTATGATGCCGAATTTAGAAAAAAGGCAACGCCCATTAACATCTGTGCAAAGTCATGAAAATATGAGACCCCTAAATACCAATTTCCACATAAAAAATGTGTGCAAGGGGGCAAGCTGGCAAGCATTGCCCTCTGACAGACATTTATTTGTAAGGTAGAGGTCCCATATCTTTTATGGATTTGTAACAGGTTTTTATGAAAATTCAGTATGATAAATTGACCTATGGAGATGAACTTTTTGTTTATTTGAAAAATGCGGAAAATTGCTGATATTGCGTGACATCGGTAGAAAGGTCCATTGTCACGCTACAACAGCCAACATGGAAAGCCATGACCCTCCCTTACTCAGTTAAGTTTCCGCACAACTGGAAATGAAATTATACCCAAATGTCACGCAAGTATTATATTGTGGTGAACACAAGAAAAGAGGCAAATATATCGGGTATTCATGGCAGAGAATCTCTTAGCAAAGAAAAGTAGAGTTCATTTACCTCAAATCATTACTCTAATGCAAAGTTTTTTACTTTTTTTTTCAAATTTTTATCCCAGATTCATTTAGTCCCTGTTCTTTCCCTTCCCCTCCCAAGAGAGGTTCACTTCATATATTAGGCAGGGAACAGAGAGTTTAGGGACTGGACTTTGCCCAAGTATGATTGTCACAAAAACGACCGTGGCGTGTCACGGCAAAGGAGGGCATTATAAATGATGTTTGAAAAGAGTCTGCAAGTTTATGGCTGAGGGCGGGGGACATACTTCCGTGCAGGGACTATTTACGTATGTGCGACACTAAAGGGTATGTTGAATTGTATTCTTCTAGTGAGAAATTTGAGGACACATTCTAGTTGGAGATTAGTGATCAAATTGGAAATTCTTATATCGTGTGCCTGATGATGTCCTGAGATTGTGTAAGGAGAAATTAAATGACATTAATGTTGATATCCCTGGGTTTATAGGACCAAAGCTATAGGTAGGCAGGACTGAAAGACTCATGTCCAACTGCTACAAATAAACGTTTTGTTTAAGAAATAGGAAACATGTACCACGTTTGTATCAAGTTATAGCCTATGTAGCAGCCATTTCCCTTCATCTAGATGGAGAGATCCATCTAGCGAGTGAAGCAGGTGCATGCCTGGGGTGAGCAAAAAACTGAGGAGAAGTGGGGAGGGGGTAAGTGAGAAGGTAGAGGGGGTTGGGAAGGAATGGAATCGGCATTTCCTTCTGTCGCCTCACCCCTACCCCTACTCTTTATTTTTCACACTCTCCCACAGTTGTCGTCCCCTTCGCAAGCATTTGGAAAAGGAAAGGAAATGGCTGCTATGCAGACTAATCAAGTTATAGAAACAAGAGTGAAAGTTTGGGAGAACAAGAAATGCTGCAGGAACACAAGGTGCAGGTGAGTGTTTCCACAGCTTTTTCAGTTCTCCCAAACATTCACAAGTGTTTCTATAACTCAAAAGAAACAGAGAACATGTTTCCTATTTCTCTTAGAAAACACTGCAAAGAAAAAAAAAGAAAACAACTTGTTAAATTTGATTATCAAAATGTAAATTCTCTTTGCTTGTGCTATCAATATGTCAACAGTTCATACTAATTCTGTGTTTCCATCAAGTTTTAGTGTAAATCTACTAATATTGTATCACGAATGCCCTTCTGATTGGCTACGTTACTCACTAACTATTCTGCGTTAGTGAGTAGCGTGGCTGTGTGCACTCTTGATTTCTATACCTTATGCGCCCTTGTCAACTATCATGCGATAGAAATCTCAAGCTCATAATCTAATTGTTTAATAGAACATGATTTTTAACCAATCAGTATGCATATTTTCTTAATATAATTTAGGAAAGTGAAAATACAAGTTTGGTTCAGTAGTTCGGCATGTACAATTAAAATAAATGCTCTGTAGGTTTGTCAGTTTGACAATGTTAACTGTGGCAAGTGAAAATGAGCCAATGGGCTTCTGGATAACTTTTTTAGGCCCTCACCAACATCATCATCGTCATCATCATCATTGTCATCATCATCATCATCATCATCATCATCATCATCATCATCAAATCAAATGAACATGGTGTTGAGACACCAATAGTGCCAGTTTCCTGCTCTACAATATTTAAAGTATGAGGATACACAAGGTAGAAACTCTTATGAGCCACTGCTTGAGAACGACCAAGTACTAATGAGTTTTTTCAAAAATAGTTAATGTTTTCAATTTTGTAGCTTAGCGCAGAGCATAGCTATGATATAGTTTTACTATTTTCCTGACAAAATCAGTAACATAAGTCTGAAAACTCCCAGCTGGTCTCCTTCAGTTTACAATGCATCTTACGCAGGAAACCAATTCCTGGTACTTTTCTTTTGGTCCCAGGTAAATCTGACTTTTTTATTCTACAGAAACAATATTTGTGACTGTTAAGCTTCCCTCCCCCAAACTCCTCCATAAATTTAAAAGGGCCATTTCACTAGTTGAGTTGCTTTAGCATTGCTAAGATTACGAGTCTTAGAGAGACCACCAGTTCTTCTATGCTATATGGGGAGTCTACACGTGGGACGTGAACGAATGCTACAGTGCCTCGGCCCTGTCCAAGGTGAAGTGATTTGTAATAAGTATAATCACACAGAAACCTGAAAGACAAAAGAAGAAATTGTCAGTTTACAGTTGCATTCTTATTTCTATATCCCACAACAGATGGAACCAAATTAGATAAAAAAGTTCCCCCCTGAACGACACTAACCCAAATAGAATTTAATGCTATGAAACTACAATCGAAGTTCTGTAATTTACAGTGACAATTAACGTGCAGAATGCAGTGTCCATGTTATGGAGCTGCCTTACTATAGTATTAGAGGTTAGAGATCTATGGTTCTGGCACATTATTTGAGACCAATTGAAAGGCTGCAGACAAGAATGTCTCCTAGTTTTTTTGGCCATTTTTGAAAGTGCTCAAACACACTGAATTTTGGGGTGTCTTGAAAACAAAGACCCCTAAGACGCCTGAGACCCCCAAAGACCCCCTAAGACCTCAAGACTTGAAAATAATTTTGATAAAAGATGAAGGAAAGATTAATGTTAATTGCCCCCAAAACAGTTATAATCCATGCAATGGCATCAACATTTAGCGCTGCCATGTTTTCAGCCATTTCAACTGCCAACTATACCATGGGTGCATGCATGGCAGAAACAAGTGCTTTGTTTTTGCTTTTTGCATGGCTTCTGGAAGGCTTTGTACTGATGGCATGTAGAAAATGTAAGTCTCCAAACTAATGTATGAAGTTAAATACGAAAAATTAACTAACCTTCCAGCATCATCTGAAGTGCCTACAAGACAAGGACTCTTGGCTGTCATCACTTCAGAACACACCCTATCCAGATCTAGAGAGGTGAACAAGCATTCACTTCCTCCTAATAAACAGATCACAACATTTGCAATCAGTCTAAGAATAATAAAAGAGCGAATCTGTCTAAAAGATAAGGAGTTTATCTGCTCTTTACTGGTATGCAGAAATTTAGATGTGAACTGGAGGAAAGAACAGTGGATCAAAAATTGGTCGCACCCATTACATATATTTCAGAACACACCCTATCCAGAAGAGAAGTGTCAAGCCTTCAGTTCCTCCTAATCACTAAATCTCAATATCAGCAATCAGTCTGAAAATAAAGAGCCAATCTGGCATTTATAAAGAAGAAGAGTGTATGTGGACTGGACTAGAGCTCAGCTGATCGAAAAGTCATCTCACCCATGGTTCTTATGTATAAGAACCACATAAGCAGAAATACAGGCATTGTGAGAGTCCAATTTCAACACAGTCTGAATTCAGACAGTGTTGAAATTAGACTCCCACAATGCCTGTATTTCTGCTTATGTGTACAATTGAGTACTGACAAATTACTGTCAATGGAATGTTGCAAGGGACTTACATTCCATGTAGGTGGGACAGGTGGCAGTGTTCTAGCTTGCAAGTGTACCAAGCTGTTAGATACCATCTCTTGGAAAGTGCTGGCATTGATATTGTTAGGTTGCACTTATGTCAACAGATTTATGCCCGCCACTTTTAACATTCTTAAGAGTTTATCAAGATTTTTCTCCACTGAAAAGTAGGGCCAAAGGGTGTTTGTGGAGGCCAAAAAAAAAAAAAACTGGGCAAATGGAGTAGAGGAAAAATACCCTTGCCATTTGTACCGTCACTCATCTTGCTCAGCAGATTTTCCACTTGAACCTTTTGAGCCTCCGTGGAGAACAGAGGACATATTAACCCATTCTACCAGTTGAGTAATGATTCATAGATCACTACCAAGGATCATCTACTCACCATCAACACAACAGCCTTGGACGCACTTTTTACCAGACTCATCTGGCCTATTATAACCATGGTTATGACCACACATCTCAAGTAGAATGCTGTCTGCAAGCCCATGAACACCAACATGTACACAGAGCTGGTGGGAAAAAAGCCTATCTATCAAGAATAAATGAACTGCAGACTGTTTATTAATCAGTTATGGCAGGCCACTCTTCTTGCACAGAAGAGACAGTGTGGGTCAATGTATTTTGTTGTCTAGGAAGCAATCAGTAACTTTAACCTCATTAATATAGGATTTTAACAGGATTTTATTACTTGTACCTGCTATTCCCCCACATGTACAAGGGCAGATCTTGTGGTGGGTGGGGGGGGGGGGGGGGGGCAGTTCAGAGGGTTGGGCAAACCCCCTAAATTAAAAAAAAGTAGACATTATAAACAATCTGACTTGGCCTCAAAATGCCAGAAATCCAGTTTCTATAGACCTCAGTTTTAAAGATTTTCTGGGGGAAGATGCTCCCAGTACCCCCACAGGGAAATCTTGAGACCACTTCTCTAAAATTCTGTACTCACCCCAGCTCCCCTTAGTCCCTTCACATTGAATATATACTGATTTGATACTCTGTTTCCTTCATAAAAGGACAAACTTATCACAAGTGGGTATTGCTGGTGGTAGGGGCACAGTGGTGCTTCCCCCTCCCCCCCTTCCTTGCATAATTTTGGTTTAAACTGTGACTTACCATCTTCCAATGGTCCATGTGCTGTGGACATGTGCTGAGGTTCCAGTGAACATTGCCAAAATTTTTCAGCCCCGCTTCTGAACTTTCTGAATCAGCTCCTACCCGTGATCATCATATTTGGCGTTCTAAATGTTACCTAGTACATGCCTTTAGGGAAATGCTTATCTCTAATGATCACTCCCGGGGGGGGAGGGGGTACTGCCCTATAAGGGCTTAATGGGGACAAGCGGCTGGTAAGCCAGGGTATGTTTTTCCGGATTTTTGTCTTAAACAGGGTATCGAGTTTATCATTTTTTGTCTTAATCAGGGTATCGCTTTTATCATTTTTTGTCTTAAACAGGATATCTTTTCTTGGACGACAAACAGCAAAATTTTTACAAGCTCTTGTTAATTAATATTGACTTCCATTGACTTTGGCATTGATACCAGGCACATTAAATTTCCATTGATTACACAACAAGAAAGCCACACAACTTGTAACTGCAACTTTTAATGTCTTTAACATGGTATCAAAAATTGGAATTCTGTCTTAAACAGGGTAGGAAAATCAGCGATATAATTTTGTCTTAAACGGGGTCAGGGTATGAGGGGCTGGGCCGCACCTCCCCACCCAGGGATATAACGAGTACCCCCCGGGTGATCACATTGTCTGTTCACAGATTTTTTTTCTAGGAGTTTTTTTCAATTTTTGAGGGGGCAAGAGTCAGTGTGGAACACGAGAGTGATCCTGTGGACAATGACTGGTGGGAGCTATTTAAAAAAGCACCTTTTTAACCTATGATGAACCAGCATTGCCTCCATTCTCAACCAGGGGGGGAGTAGACTGAAGTACTCCAGACCTAGACTGTTTATGCTATACAGAAACTAGTTAGAGATAATAATTATTGCTGGCCTGATTAGCTACTTGGATCTGATATGCAGACTTTTCTTTAGAAAGATAGTATTAATTTTATTGTCACCTTTGGCTTGACTTCATTCCATAATGAAGGAACCTGTTCATCTACTGCCGTGTACTCCACAGGAATCTCTTTTATCACTAGATCAACTTCCTGTGCAAGTTCAGTGTTTGGTAGCTCCTAATTTTCAGCAAATACAGAATGATGCACGTTACTGAATATGATGATTGCTAAAAGCTGGAAAAACCTGTTCAAACTACTCTGTAGATACCTGGACAGCAGCCCAACTAGTGTTGATTTGATGCAAGCCAAAAGGACCAAAGCCTACGAAATAAAACAAAGAACACTTACAGTCTTCAGCCTGTGAGCAAGTGCTCTTACAGGAAATGCTGAACCTGCTTTTAGGCTGGTCTTAGGCAGTCTGGGTTCAGTTCTTAGCCGGGGTTGATCACCATGTTGTATTTGTGGAGGGGTGGGACACCATGCACGAAATTGCATTTCGGCAGTCATAAACCCTCTGCAGTTTTAAAAACTTCAATGGTGTTCAGGGATGTGTGGGGTAATTACATGCATATAAATTGTTGATTACTGGCAGTTGCCAACTGAAAAAGCAAGAAAAAAGGGAATTGTCCGAAAACTTTTGCCCAGGATTATGGCATACCATTCTGGGGTGCACACAGGATTTTAAAGAAGGGGTATTGAGATACAGAGGGTGATGGACTCCTGGATACAGACTGCCTTCAGTGGTCCCCTGATAGGGAGTGGGGGCATTCTCCCCCACAAAATCTTTAAAATTTACGTCTTCAGAAGCAGGATTCCGGCTACCTGAGGCCAAGTCAGCAGAGGGTTATAAAAATTGAAGTTGTGGGGTTTGACTGAAACCTCCCCCCCCCCCCCCACCCCACCTAACCCCTCTGGGTCTGCCCCACCCATTCAGGGCATCTGGGAAATCAAATTTAAGCACTAGACTGGACTGAAAGCCACGCTAGTTTGCAAAAGGCTAATCAGCCTTACATCACTCTTCTCGATCCAATTGTTACTTTGCACTGAGGTCCCCTCCCTCTCTCTCAAATGGCTTCTCCCTCCCCATTCACCCCCGCACAGTTGTTCCTAAGTATTAAATATGCCTTGAATACAGCTCAAAATATAACACATCGGTCAAAACTTGAAGTTCTGAACGGTATCCCACGACAGATGCTTTGGAATAGTCATCGAGTCAAGTTTCAAAACACGCTCCAGCATTTTCTAGAACTGAATGAAGGTATTTTTTTTTCAAGACGATATATGCTTGAGCTGATCTGTTGGGAAGCCCAGAGTTCTAAGGGGGCCTATAAACTAATTTTTGATCGAAAGAACATTTAATCGGATTAAAACGAACAAACATGCATTTGATTTCTTACCCGTGACAAGTACTGTGGGCCTTTCATCGGCCATGTTGTTGCGTTGAGTGAAATACTGTGATCTGGGAACTAGATATAATTTTCGTGTCCAGTCTCTTCTCCGGGCTTTTCCCAAGATGGCGGGTCGAGGAAGGGGTAGAGGCAGGGGACGGGGTCTTTCATTTGATGTTGGAATGATAGGCTTTGGACGTGGAGAGGCTTTACCAGCTGCAATACAACAGCCTCCGCCACTTTATCCGGTAAGTGCATCTTTCTATTATTGCAGTGCCTAGTTTGAACGTGCACCGAATTAGAAGGTCATGCATCGAAATGTAGCTTGTGAAGACAAATGCAAGTCGTAAGTTTATGTTTTTGATTAACAGCCCCTTGACGTCAAACCATTACCACTAAGGCAGACAGAAGCAGATGAATACATGTTGGCACTGAAGCAGGAATTAAGAGGCTCTATGCGAGAGTTGCCTTACTTTGTGAAGGCAAAAGTCAAAACAAAAGGTGAGAACCGCCCTGTACTAGTTGGGCTGGTGGAATGGAATGGAATGGTGGAATGGAATGGAATGAAGTGGAGATTTAGAGGAGAGTACAAAACACGGACCTCTCCGTAGACGGACCCCGTTTTTTCACTACCCCTATAAAAGATACTGTCGTCTAACAATTTGGTTATGAACTGCAGCATTTACCTAACACGAATTAAACTAACATAATCAGGGCTTAAATGAACTGCAGCTTTTATAAGTCCATCAAAACAAGGTCCATGGAATTGGTCCACAAAGGAGGTCCATGGGCCAGGGTCCATGTTTCGTACTTTCCCGAAATTTAGGTGTTATGTAAGTTGAAGATTGAAAAATTTACAGACGTTTGTATGATTAATTTTTCTATTTTCAACTTACATTTTCTCAACTGATATTGTACCTGAAATGCTGAAACTTGGCAGGGTCACTAAAGTAAAGGTGTTCTTTCTAGTGCTGGTATACGTTTTTAGTTTTAGCTAATTTTAAATTAATTGAATTTTCGGCCACCATTTTGGATCGAAGGGACTGTAGGCATTGCTAAGAGTGTGTGCCTCGGTGATCTCCCCACATTCCCTGCAAACACCACCACCCTTTCACAATTAATCAGCAAAAAGAAGCCCAAGTTCACTGGTGTAATTTACCAGTTGAGAGCATGTATTATGTATTATTAATTTTGATGTCCTTTCTACCTGGTAGATATTGAAAGGTTTTCTGATAGGTACAGAGAAAAACAGACTGAAGGTTTAGAGTGGCAACCAGGTAAAATAATTTATTGTTACCATTTATTGCATATTTATTATTATTTAACTGTATCTAGCTTGTGTTTGTAACCATTATAACAGACACTCTGATTGGCTTAGTAATTTTCTCATAAAGACCCCACTCTCGGGTAATAAGTAGTTATTATTAAATGTGTTCTATTATAAACAAAATGCTACATGCTCTGCAAGTGTAATAATCATATCAACTGCAGGATGCTACACTCAGTTACTTTTGCTATGTTGTATTACAGACTGGAGATTATTTCCAAATGAGTTGAAGATAAAAGTGAAAAAACACAGGATCCCTAACAGCGCAAGTAAGTAAGAATGTAATGTGAAGCCACTTCAGTTTGAAAATCCTTTAGTAAACTTGACAAAGACTGCATATGAACCAAGACTCCTCGAGACAGTACTTAATTATCTCCTGTTTCAGTGTCATGAAGTAAGTAGGAGTATTTCTCGTCTCCTTTGGATGGGATGCAGGTCCATCACACAGTTAACCCTAAACATTAGATAGGCACTGTGAGAGTAAGTTGTCTTGCCCAAAAACACATACTTTGCTTTAACTGTGAATATGTCAGTGCCATACACTGACAAACAAAAATATAACAAGGCTCAATGAAATCCAATTTTTGGGAGAACCCAAATTTCATTCTCACTACTTGCCCCCCCCCCTCCCCCCCAAATAAATAAAAAAAAATTCTTCATGTTTATCTTAGTTTAAATCAAACTTATACAATTATAATAATTCCTCTGTCAAAACATCTCCCTAGAAAAACTCCACATTCCCTTTTGTGCAAGTAAATACACCTTTTTCCAAAATGGCAGCCATTTTAGTATTCTTTTGTTTACTTGCAAATTAGCCCTTGTTGCCTCGTTTAAGGGCAAATATTCTTTTGAATTTCGCGTTTAAGAACGAGGCAACAAGGGCTAATTTGCAAGGAAACAAAAGAAAACTAAAATGGCGGCCATTTTGGAGTAAGGTGTATGAGTTTGAATAGAATCTAATAGTCCCGACCTAATGGACACACAAATCTTTGATATTTGCAGGACCTAGAATTCCAAAACGAGGTGAAAAGAATAAACCACCAACAGGTGCTGTGGAAGCCTTGAAGCAGCTTGATGTAAGGATCAATTAAATGCTTATTGGCTTATTTGTCAAGACCCAGTTTTATAGATCAAGCATTTTGGAAAGTTTAAACCTGTCAAGTTTGACAGAAGTGAAATATAATTAAACACAAAACAATGCAAGGGTGTCAAACTATTTCTGTGAATCATAACAAGGTTCTGTGTCTGAAATTATAACAGGCAATTAATTTCAAATTCTGGTGAATTGTAAGCACTGTTTATAATATTATTTTGAAAAAACTAGCAGTAATAAAAAATACTTATTACCCGAGAGTGGGGTCTTTATGAGAAAATTACTAAGCCAATCAGAGTGTCTGTTATAATGGTTACAAACACAAGCTAGATACAGTTAAATAATAATAAATATGCAATAAATGGTAACAATAAATTATTTTACCTGGTTGCCACTCTAAACCTTCAGTCTGTTTTTCTCTGTACCTATCAGAAAACCTTTCAATATCTACCAGGTAGAAAGGACATCAAAATTAATAATACATAATACATGCTCTCAACTGGTAAATTACACCAGTGAACTTGGGCTTCTTTTTGCTGATTAATTGTGAAAGGGTGGTGGTGTTTGCAGGGAATGTGGGGAGATCACCGAGGCACACACTCTTAGCAATGCCTACAGTCCCTTCGATCCAAAATGGTGGCCGAAAATTCAATTAATTTAAAATTAGCTAAAACTAAAAACGTATACCAGCACTAGAAAGAACACCTTTACTTTAGTGACCCTGCCAAGTTTCAGCATTTCAGGTACAATATCAGTTGAGAAAATGTAAGTTGAAAATAGAAAAATTAATCATACAAACGTCTGTAAATTTTTCAATCTTCAACTTACATAACACCTAAATTTCGGGAAAGTACGAAACATGGACCCTGGCCCATGGACCTCCTTTGTGGACCAATTCCATGGACCTTGTTTTGATGGACTTATAAAAGCTGCAGTTCATTTAAGCCCTGATTATGTTAGTTTAATTCGTGTTAGGTAAATGCTGCAGTTCATAACCAAATTGTTAGACGACAGTATCTTTTATAGGGGTA
Organism: Platygyra sinensis; assembly: GCA_019787425.1. Classification (NCBI taxonomy): domain Eukaryota; kingdom Metazoa; phylum Cnidaria; class Anthozoa; order Scleractinia; family Merulinidae; genus Platygyra; species Platygyra sinensis. The sequence goes on along the minus strand of JAHPZR010032822.1, from coordinate 31,059 downwards.
GTGAAAAAACGGGGTCCGTCTACGGAGAGGTCCGTGTTTTGTACTCTCCTCTAAATCTCCACTTCATTCCATTCCATTCCACCATTCCATTCCATTCCACCAGCCCAACTAGTACAGGGCGGTTCTCACCTTTTGTTTTGACTTTTGCCTTCACAAAGTAAGGCAACTCTCGCATAGAGCCTCTTAATTCCTGCTTCAGTGCCAACATGTATTCATCTGCTTCTGTCTGCCTTAGTGGTAATGGTTTGACGTCAAGGGGCTGTTAATCAAAAACATAAACTTACGACTTGCATTTGTCTTCACAAGCTACATTTCGATGCATGACCTTCTAATTCGGTGCACGTTCAAACTAGGCACTGCAATAATAGAAAGATGCACTTACCGGATAAAGTGGCGGAGGCTGTTGTATTGCAGCTGGTAAAGCCTCTCCACGTCCAAAGCCTATCATTCCAACATCAAATGAAAGACCCCGTCCCCTGCCTCTACCCCTTCCTCGACCCGCCATCTTGGGAAAAGCCCGGAGAAGAGACTGGACACGAAAATTATATCTAGTTCCCAGATCACAGTATTTCACTCAACGCAACAACATGGCCGATGAAAGGCCCACAGTACTTGTCACGGGTAAGAAATCAAATGCATGTTTGTTCGTTTTAATCCGATTAAATGTTCTTTCGATCAAAAATTAGTTTATAGGCCCCCTTAGAACTCTGGGCTTCCCAACAGATCAGCTCAAGCATATATCGTCTTGAAAAAAAAATACCTTCATTCAGTTCTAGAAAATGCTGGAGCGTGTTTTGAAACTTGACTCGATGACTATTCCAAAGCATCTGTCGTGGGATACCGTTCAGAACTTCAAGTTTTGACCGATGTGTTATATTTTGAGCTGTATTCAAGGCATATTTAATACTTAGGAACAACTGTGCGGGGGTGAATGGGGAGGGAGAAGCCATTTGAGAGAGAGGGAGGGGACCTCAGTGCAAAGTAACAATTGGATCGAGAAGAGTGATGTAAGGCTGATTAGCCTTTTGCAAACTAGCGTGGCTTTCAGTCCAGTCTAGTGCTTAAATTTGATTTCCCAGATGCCCTGAATGGGTGGGGCAGACCCAGAGGGGTTAGGTGGGGTGGGGGGGGGGGGGGAGGTTTCAGTCAAACCCCACAACTTCAATTTTTATAACCCTCTGCTGACTTGGCCTCAGGTAGCCGGAATCCTGCTTCTGAAGACGTAAATTTTAAAGATTTTGTGGGGGAGAATGCCCCCACTCCCTATCAGGGGACCACTGAAGGCAGTCTGTATCCAGGAGTCCATCACCCTCTGTATCTCAATACCCCTTCTTTAAAATCCTGTGTGCACCCCAGAATGGTATGCCATAATCCTGGGCAAAAGTTTTCGGACAATTCCCTTTTTTCTTGCTTTTTCAGTTGGCAACTGCCAGTAATCAACAATTTATATGCATGTAATTACCCCACACATCCCTGAACACCATTGAAGTTTTAAAACTGCAGAGGGTTTATGACTGCCGAAATGCAATTTCGTGCATGGTGTCCCACCCCTCCACAAATACAACATGGTGATCAACCCCGGCTAAGAACTGAACCCAGACTGCCTAAGACCAGCCTAAAAGCAGGTTCAGCATTTCCTGTAAGAGCACTTGCTCACAGGCTGAAGACTGTAAGTGTTCTTTGTTTTATTTCGTAGGCTTTGGTCCTTTTGGCTTGCATCAAATCAACACTAGTTGGGCTGCTGTCCAGGTATCTACAGAGTAGTTTGAACAGGTTTTTCCAGCTTTTAGCAATCATCATATTCAGTAACGTGCATCATTCTGTATTTGCTGAAAATTAGGAGCTACCAAACACTGAACTTGCACAGGAAGTTGATCTAGTGATAAAAGAGATTCCTGTGGAGTACACGGCAGTAGATGAACAGGTTCCTTCATTATGGAATGAAGTCAAGCCAAAGGTGACAATAAAATTAATACTATCTTTCTAAAGAAAAGTCTGCATATCAGATCCAAGTAGCTAATCAGGCCAGCAATAATTATTATCTCTAACTAGTTTCTGTATAGCATAAACAGTCTAGGTCTGGAGTACTTCAGTCTACTCCCCCCTGGTTGAGAATGGAGGCAATGCTGGTTCATCATAGGGTTAAAAAGGTGCTTTTTTAAATAGCTCCCACCAGTCATTGTCCACAGGATCACTCTCGTGTTCCACACTGACTCTTGCCCCCTCAAAAATTGAAAAAAACTCCTAGAAAAAAAATCTGTGAACAGACAATGTGATCACCCGGGGGGTACTCGTTATATCCCTGGGTGGGGAGGTGCGGCCCAGCCCCTCATACCCTGACCCCGTTTAAGACAAAATTATATCGCTGATTTTCCTACCCTGTTTAAGACAGAATTCCAATTTTTGATACCATGTTAAAGACATTAAAAGTTGCAGTTACAAGTTGTGTGGCTTTCTTGTTGTGTAATCAATGGAAATTTAATGTGCCTGGTATCAATGCCAAAGTCAATGGAAGTCAATATTAATTAACAAGAGCTTGTAAAAATTTTGCTGTTTGTCGTCCAAGAAAAGATATCCTGTTTAAGACAAAAAATGATAAAAGCGATACCCTGATTAAGACAAAAAATGATAAACTCGATACCCTGTTTAAGACAAAAATCCGGAAAAACATACCCTGGCTTACCAGCCGCTTGTCCCCATTAAGCCCTTATAGGGCAGTACCCCCTCCCCCCCCGGGAGTGATCATTAGAGATAAGCATTTCCCTAAAGGCATGTACTAGGTAACATTTAGAACGCCAAATATGATGATCACGGGTAGGAGCTGATTCAGAAAGTTCAGAAGCGGGGCTGAAAAATTTTGGCAATGTTCACTGGAACCTCAGCACATGTCCACAGCACATGGACCATTGGAAGATGGTAAGTCACAGTTTAAACCAAAATTATGCAAGGAAGGGGGGAGGGGGAAGCACCACTGTGCCCCTACCACCAGCAATACCCACTTGTGATAAGTTTGTCCTTTTATGAAGGAAACAGAGTATCAAATCAGTATATATTCAATGTGAAGGGACTAAGGGGAGCTGGGGTGAGTACAGAATTTTAGAGAAGTGGTCTCAAGATTTCCCTGTGGGGGTACTGGGAGCATCTTCCCCCAGAAAATCTTTAAAACTGAGGTCTATAGAAACTGGATTTCTGGCATTTTGAGGCCAAGTCAGATTGTTTATAATGTCTACTTTTTTTTAATTTAGGGGGTTTGCCCAACCCTCTGAACTGCCCCCCCCCCCCCCCCCCACCCACCACAAGATCTGCCCTTGTACATGTGGGGGAATAGCAGGTACAAGTAATAAAATCCTGTTAAAATCCTATATTAATGAGGTTAAAGTTACTGATTGCTTCCTAGACAACAAAATACATTGACCCACACTGTCTCTTCTGTGCAAGAAGAGTGGCCTGCCATAACTGATTAATAAACAGTCTGCAGTTCATTTATTCTTGATAGATAGGCTTTTTTCCCACCAGCTCTGTGTACATGTTGGTGTTCATGGGCTTGCAGACAGCATTCTACTTGAGATGTGTGGTCATAACCATGGTTATAATAGGCCAGATGAGTCTGGTAAAAAGTGCGTCCAAGGCTGTTGTGTTGATGGTGAGTAGATGATCCTTGGTAGTGATCTATGAATCATTACTCAACTGGTAGAATGGGTTAATATGTCCTCTGTTCTCCACGGAGGCTCAAAAGGTTCAAGTGGAAAATCTGCTGAGCAAGATGAGTGACGGTACAAATGGCAAGGGTATTTTTCCTCTACTCCATTTGCCCAGTTTTTTTTTTTTTTGGCCTCCACAAACACCCTTTGGCCCTACTTTTCAGTGGAGAAAAATCTTGATAAACTCTTAAGAATGTTAAAAGTGGCGGGCATAAATCTGTTGACATAAGTGCAACCTAACAATATCAATGCCAGCACTTTCCAAGAGATGGTATCTAACAGCTTGGTACACTTGCAAGCTAGAACACTGCCACCTGTCCCACCTACATGGAATGTAAGTCCCTTGCAACATTCCATTGACAGTAATTTGTCAGTACTCAATTGTACACATAAGCAGAAATACAGGCATTGTGGGAGTCTAATTTCAACACTGTCTGAATTCAGACTGTGTTGAAATTGGACTCTCACAATGCCTGTATTTCTGCTTATGTGGTTCTTATACATAAGAACCATGGGTGAGATGACTTTTCGATCAGCTGAGCTCTAGTCCAGTCCACATACACTCTTCTTCTTTATAAATGCCAGATTGGCTCTTTATTTTCAGACTGATTGCTGATATTGAGATTTAGTGATTAGGAGGAACTGAAGGCTTGACACTTCTCTTCTGGATAGGGTGTGTTCTGAAATATATGTAATGGGTGCGACCAATTTTTGATCCACTGTTCTTTCCTCCAGTTCACATCTAAATTTCTGCATACCAGTAAAGAGCAGATAAACTCCTTATCTTTTAGACAGATTCGCTCTTTTATTATTCTTAGACTGATTGCAAATGTTGTGATCTGTTTATTAGGAGGAAGTGAATGCTTGTTCACCTCTCTAGATCTGGATAGGGTGTGTTCTGAAGTGATGACAGCCAAGAGTCCTTGTCTTGTAGGCACTTCAGATGATGCTGGAAGGTTAGTTAATTTTTCGTATTTAACTTCATACATTAGTTTGGAGACTTACATTTTCTACATGCCATCAGTACAAAGCCTTCCAGAAGCCATGCAAAAAGCAAAAACAAAGCACTTGTTTCTGCCATGCATGCACCCATGGTATAGTTGGCAGTTGAAATGGCTGAAAACATGGCAGCGCTAAATGTTGATGCCATTGCATGGATTATAACTGTTTTGGGGGCAATTAACATTAATCTTTCCTTCATCTTTTATCAAAATTATTTTCAAGTCTTGAGGTCTTAGGGGGTCTTTGGGGGTCTCAGGCGTCTTAGGGGTCTTTGTTTTCAAGACACCCCAAAATTCAGTGTGTTTGAGCACTTTCAAAAATGGCCAAAAAAACTAGGAGACATTCTTGTCTGCAGCCTTTCAATTGGTCTCAAATAATGTGCCAGAACCATAGATCTCTAACCTCTAATACTATAGTAAGGCAGCTCCATAACATGGACACTGCATTCTGCACGTTAATTGTCACTGTAAATTACAGAACTTCGATTGTAGTTTCATAGCATTAAATTCTATTTGGGTTAGTGTCGTTCAGGGGGGGAACTTTTTTATCTAATTTGGTTCCATCTGTTGTGGGATATAGAAATAAGAATGCAACTGTAAACTGACAATTTCTTCTTTTGTCTTTCAGGTTTCTGTGTGATTATACTTATTACAAATCACTTCACCTTGGACAGGGCCGAGGCACTGTAGCATTCGTTCACGTCCCACGTGTAGACTCCCCATATAGCATAGAAGAACTGGTGGTCTCTCTAAGACTCGTAATCTTAGCAATGCTAAAGCAACTCAACTAGTGAAATGGCCCTTTTAAATTTATGGAGGAGTTTGGGGGAGGGAAGCTTAACAGTCACAAATATTGTTTCTGTAGAATAAAAAAGTCAGATTTACCTGGGACCAAAAGAAAAGTACCAGGAATTGGTTTCCTGCGTAAGATGCATTGTAAACTGAAGGAGACCAGCTGGGAGTTTTCAGACTTATGTTACTGATTTTGTCAGGAAAATAGTAAAACTATATCATAGCTATGCTCTGCGCTAAGCTACAAAATTGAAAACATTAACTATTTTTGAAAAAACTCATTAGTACTTGGTCGTTCTCAAGCAGTGGCTCATAAGAGTTTCTACCTTGTGTATCCTCATACTTTAAATATTGTAGAGCAGGAAACTGGCACTATTGGTGTCTCAACACCATGTTCATTTGATTTGATGATGATGATGATGATGATGATGATGATGATGATGATGACAATGATGATGATGACGATGATGATGTTGGTGAGGGCCTAAAAAAGTTATCCAGAAGCCCATTGGCTCATTTTCACTTGCCACAGTTAACATTGTCAAACTGACAAACCTACAGAGCATTTATTTTAATTGTACATGCCGAACTACTGAACCAAACTTGTATTTTCACTTTCCTAAATTATATTAAGAAAATATGCATACTGATTGGTTAAAAATCATGTTCTATTAAACAATTAGATTATGAGCTTGAGATTTCTATCGCATGATAGTTGACAAGGGCGCATAAGGTATAGAAATCAAGAGTGCACACAGCCACGCTACTCACTAACGCAGAATAGTTAGTGAGTAACGTAGCCAATCAGAAGGGCATTCGTGATACAATATTAGTAGATTTACACTAAAACTTGATGGAAACACAGAATTAGTATGAACTGTTGACATATTGATAGCACAAGCAAAGAGAATTTACATTTTGATAATCAAATTTAACAAGTTGTTTTCTTTTTTTTTCTTTGCAGTGTTTTCTAAGAGAAATAGGAAACATGTTCTCTGTTTCTTTTGAGTTATAGAAACACTTGTGAATGTTTGGGAGAACTGAAAAAGCTGTGGAAACACTCACCTGCACCTTGTGTTCCTGCAGCATTTCTTGTTCTCCCAAACTTTCACTCTTGTTTCTATAACTTGATTAGTCTGCATAGCAGCCATTTCCTTTCCTTTTCCAAATGCTTGCGAAGGGGACGACAACTGTGGGAGAGTGTGAAAAATAAAGAGTAGGGGTAGGGGTGAGGCGACAGAAGGAAATGCCGATTCCATTCCTTCCCAACCCCCTCTACCTTCTCACTTACCCCCTCCCCACTTCTCCTCAGTTTTTTGCTCACCCCAGGCATGCACCTGCTTCACTCGCTAGATGGATCTCTCCATCTAGATGAAGGGAAATGGCTGCTACATAGGCTATAACTTGATACAAACGTGGTACATGTTTCCTATTTCTTAAACAAAACGTTTATTTGTAGCAGTTGGACATGAGTCTTTCAGTCCTGCCTACCTATAGCTTTGGTCCTATAAACCCAGGGATATCAACATTAATGTCATTTAATTTCTCCTTACACAATCTCAGGACATCATCAGGCACACGATATAAGAATTTCCAATTTGATCACTAATCTCCAACTAGAATGTGTCCTCAAATTTCTCACTAGAAGAATACAATTCAACATACCCTTTAGTGTCGCACATACGTAAATAGTCCCTGCACGGAAGTATGTCCCCCGCCCTCAGCCATAAACTTGCAGACTCTTTTCAAACATCATTTATAATGCCCTCCTTTGCCGTGACACGCCACGGTCGTTTTTGTGACAATCATACTTGGGCAAAGTCCAGTCCCTAAACTCTCTGTTCCCTGCCTAATATATGAAGTGAACCTCTCTTGGGAGGGGAAGGGAAAGAACAGGGACTAAATGAATCTGGGATAAAAATTTGAAAAAAAAAGTAAAAAACTTTGCATTAGAGTAATGATTTGAGGTAAATGAACTCTACTTTTCTTTGCTAAGAGATTCTCTGCCATGAATACCCGATATATTTGCCTCTTTTCTTGTGTTCACCACAATATAATACTTGCGTGACATTTGGGTATAATTTCATTTCCAGTTGTGCGGAAACTTAACTGAGTAAGGGAGGGTCATGGCTTTCCATGTTGGCTGTTGTAGCGTGACAATGGACCTTTCTACCGATGTCACGCAATATCAGCAATTTTCCGCATTTTTCAAATAAACAAAAAGTTCATCTCCATAGGTCAATTTATCATACTGAATTTTCATAAAAACCTGTTACAAATCCATAAAAGATATGGGACCTCTACCTTACAAATAAATGTCTGTCAGAGGGCAATGCTTGCCAGCTTGCCCCCTTGCACACATTTTTATGTGGAAATTGGTATTTAGGGGTCTCATATTTTCATGACTTTGCACAGATGTTAATGGGCGTTGCCTTTTTTCTAAATTCGGCATCATAAATCGAGCGGTGTAGGTAATTTCTGTTTCAATGAAAAATCGGAAAAACTTGTCATCGGTAAAAAGGTTCATTTCTTCTCCAGATTCTGTCAAATATTTTTGCTTCGCGTGATCTGACTTTCGTTTGCATGTGTGTTGGTGTGAAAGAGGCTAAAACGGATCTTTCTTCAGGTACCGGAGCACAGATTACGTAAGCTTACGTAAAGCAAAAGAAATATAAGAAAGAAAATAAAACAACTCCAAATAAAGACTAATCCCAAGTTACCAAAAATACAAAGCTTTCCGGTACCTGCAAAAAGATCCGCTAAAACACGCGCTTCGAGCGAAATGTGTTCAAAATCTTTCTTGCGAATGTTGCCTCCCGTCTCAAAAAAAGGTGTACTGCACGGGAAAAGAAAACTCCAAATAAAAGAGACGGGGATGTTTGTGGAAAATTTGGAAAAGGGCTTCTAAGAGATACTAAGATCCTGTTTTCTGGGCTTGGCTTGAAACTTTTCCACCCCTAATTTTTAAAGTAGTTCGGTCACATTCCCGTGTCAAAGAGCACGTGCGTGGAAAATGACAAATACTAAAAAGACTTAACAATTTAAATGATATTTATTAATTTACTTAATTCTTAAAGGGAATCTTGGCTGTTGGCGCGAGTTAACGCTAAGTTGCTCCAAATAATGCCTTAATTACAAATTTTTACTAGACAAGAGAAAAGTAACATATTAGCAATAATAAACGGAAGAGATTTTGGCTTTTAAATTTCCCGCGCGCCACCATCTTGGATTTCATGACGTCACTGCGCTGCCCTATTGTTTCAAACACAACTTTTCGGCAACAGCACCTCGTTGAAGCGGCAATACCATTGGTAGTAGAAACAAAAGATAATAACCCTGGACAATGCCTCCAGCCCTGATAACAATGCAGACTACTGTCAAGGAGAACGAATGAAAATAGAGGTTCACATGAGGTACTGGACGACTCAACTTTTCAACAACAGACGAGTAAAGGGGGTAAGTTTCTAAAGAAACTATGGTGCTGCGTCGGTGGGAGTATTACAGGATAATTTGGTTTTATCAACTGAGTTGATAATGTGAATTGGCCACCGTAAAGAGATTCGAAAATCTTTCGAATCTCTTTACGGTGGCCAATTCACATTATCAACTCAGTTGATAAAACCAAATTATCCTTTTCAACAACAACCTCGTTCCCAGGGTCTACTCCGCTTTCAAGATGGCGGCTGATCTTGAAAGCGGAGTAGACCCTGGGAACGAGGTTGTTTCAACAACAGAGACAACCCAGTGACGTCATGAAATCCAAGATGGCGGCTTGCGGGAAATTTAGAGGCCGAAATCTCTTCCGTTTATTATTGTTATTTAATGTCACGTTTCCCTTGTCTAGTAAAATTTGTAATTAAGGCATTATTTGGAGCGACTTAGCGTCAACTCGCACCAACAGCCGAGGTTCCCTTCCCTCTGTGTTTATGACTTGACTAGCCTTTGCAGTGAGTCAGTTGAAAATTCTCTGTTGTAACTTTGTTGTGGTTGAAAACTCTTCGGTGGCCATCATTTGAAATCGTTGCACCGTAATGAATCGACTCAAAGTTTTGATGATACTTCATGCACTGGATTTGCAAGCAAGTTGTACTGAGGTTTGATTCACAGGAAACAATTCATATCGCATAAATTTGACTAGACCTTGTCACCAGAAACAACATCGAACTGCCTACACAGGCTTTAGGCCGCCGATCTATTTAAACCTACGTGTTGCCCTACTTTTCTCAAATGTCTTGATTATTCTCCAAAATTTACATTTATATAAAGCCAAACCGGACTGATGTATTGTACTGAGAAGAGCACCTTAAAATTTCTTGGAACAAAGATTCTTTTTCAAGTCTCTACTGAAAAAGCAAAATCAACCAAACAGAAGTTCTCTGCGCGTATAGACCATCAGGAATCGTTATGCAAGATCACATGAAAATCTGTCAACGGTTTAGTCTTTCCTATTTAAATTTTCAAACGGTTTTCCAGCTCCGTCTTTGCTTGTTTGATGTCTACCGGGATTCCCCCATGAACAGGTCCTTCATGTTCTGAAACACAGAAAAGACAAAAACATAGTTGAGTCCAACGTACTCTCACATTAAACGTATACCACCGTCAAAATTAGGGACGATATGGATCAAAATTGCTGTATTTACATTTTCAAAGACAAATGTCACGTCATCTCCAATCAGCAGAAAAGGTGCCCACTCGGAGACATCGGAAAATCCGTGATCTCTCATCCACTTCATGGCCTGGTGAAGACACTCGCTTGCCCTTTTCCCACGCATAAGGTTCTTGTAGAAACGACGCATGAAGTGCTCTGTTGCGCTATATTCCAATGCCCATAATGACACTAACACTGAGCGTGCACCCGAACCTAAGAAGGCTCGGGCGATTCCAACGACTCCCTCTGCTCTAATTTGACCTTGAGCACTGTGACAACAGCTAAGTACCACCAGTTTAGCTCGCAGCTGAACTTTTGAGATCTCAGGCATCGTCAATAGGTAGTCTTTGTCACGTGGAGTTCCTCCACCAGTTCTTTCAGGCGCTAGAAGAATCTCACCTCTTTCTGCATCACCATGTGCTGCAAGGTGTACCAGGCTCACCGAATGTATCCTTCGAAGTACAGCCTGCTTGGTTGCGTGCTTTCCTAACAACGGCTTAACGCCTAGCCATTGTCCGATCATCTTTGCTTCATTTCTTGCACAAGGCAATGGTGCAAAGGTTTTACGATAACCCTTGAGAAACACTTCACCGACATCAGGTTCACCCACGATCAGGGCACCAGTCTGACTGTGATAGTCAGCAGGGCTGTCCTGAATAAGCTTGAGAGTCGCTAAAGAAGGAGCGATGCGAATCCTGAAGGTCTCCGATAGATACTTTCCCCCTTCATCAAGTAAAGCTGGAAATGGAACACGGAACAAGGAGCGTTCAGGAATAATTATGATCTCGGGCGTCTTGAGTAAGTCGGTCACAGGAGCGATGATCATTTGGTAGAACAAAGTTAGACTCGGTTTGGGATCAACTTTATCCTTTGCTTCTCGCGAAACAGCGACGTTCTCTTGATGAGAGGAAACTGGTTTCGGTTCAGTGCCATTTAAAGATCGGTCTTCGCACTTCTCTTCGGGTAAAATACCAAAACTGCGAAAGTTGTCAGCTATGTTAGCAAAATATTCATCCAAATTTTTAGCTAATTTAGCTGCAAGTGTTTTTTTATCTAATGTTACTGTTCGGTACTGAATGTCTCCACTCGCTTTAAGAATCCACAATAATACATTTTGTTCAGTGTAAGAAATGTACAGACAAGTACAGTCACTTTCCAGGTTCACGACATTTTCAATGCCAGTCCATGATTGCGGGTCAGCTGAGATTCCACTTTCAACAGAATATTTAGCTGCCATCAAGTCAGATAGGGCCCTAGCCCGTCCGAGCTCTTCAGCATAAAGGGCTTTTTTAGGATTCCCAGTGTTACAAAACAATACACTAAGTACTTTGAGAGGAATAATTTTCTGGTCTGAATAAAGTATCTTGAATTCATCGTTGTCTTTGAGGAAACCTCGACAAACTTCGTATTTTTTAACACTTTCAAACAGATAGGGAAACGCTTCCTGGCTCTTTTGTGCTGATATCTTTGCACGTCCAAAATTACAAAAGCACTTCAATTCCGCGTCAAGGGCTCCTATATTTTTAGATATTGAAAGTGCTTTCTCAAGATTTTCTTCAGCCTTGTCATTTTCACCGAGAGATGTAAAAACGCTTCCTAGGCTTTCGTAACATGCTGCTTCTGCTTGTCTGTTACCAATTTCCATTGCTATCGTAAGTGCTTTCTCAAAATTTTCGCTGGCCTTGAAAAAATCGCCGAGATCTACAAATAGACTTCCTAGCCCATGGTAACAAGCTCCTTCTAACCCCTGGACTCCAATATTACTTGCTAATTCAAGTGCTTTCCGGATATTTTCATTAGCCTCGGTATATTTACAACGACTTAATGACAAGGATCCGAACATTATGTAAGATACTGCTTCTCCTTCTTGTCACCAATTTCAATTGCGATTTTAAGTGCTTTCTTGTAATATCCTTCAGCTTTGTCATATTCACCAAGATCTCTAAACACTTTTCCTAAGGTTACGTGCACAGTTGCTTCCCCTTCTTTGTCACCAATTTCAATTTGATCGCAAGGGCTTTCTCGAGACATTCTATAGCTTTGTTGTAGTCAGCGAGAGATATCAAGGACAAATCGCCAAGGCATTTATAAATGCCTGATTCTCCTTCTCTGTCACCAATTTCAATTGTGATCGCAAGTGCTTTGTCGAGATATTCTTTAGCTTTGTCATATTCAGCAAGAGATATAAACACAGTTCCTAGGTTTCCATACGCTCTCACTTCTCCTTCTCTGTCACCAATTTCAACTGATATCGAAAGTGCTTTCTCGTAATATTCTTTAGCTTTGTCATATTCAGCAAGGGATTTAAACACATTTCCTATGTTTCCGTAGGCATTTGCTTCTCCTTGTCTGTCACCAATTTCAATTGTGATCGCAAGTGCTTTGTCGAGATATTCTTTAGCTTTGTCATATTCAGCAAGAGATATAAACACAGTTTCTAGGTTTTCATACGCTCTCACTTCTCCTTCTCTGTCACCAATTTCAACTGATATCGAAAGTGTTTTCTCGTAATATTCTTTAGCTTTGTCATATTCAGCAAGGGATTTAAACACATTTCCTATGTTTCCATAGGCATTTGCTTCTCCTTGTCTGTCACCAATTTCAACTGAGATCGCAAGTGCTTTGTCGAGATATTCTTTTAGCTTTGTCATATTCAGCAAGAGATTCAAACACAGTTCCTAGGTTTCCATACGCTCTCGCTTCTCCTTCTTTGTCACCAATTTTCACTGATATTGAAAGTGCTTTCTCGTAATATTCTTTAGCTTTGTCACATTCAGCAAGGGATTTAAACACATTTCCTATGTTTCCGTAGGCATTTGCTTCTCTTGTCTGTCACCAATTTCAACTGAGATCGCAAGTGCTTTGTCGAGATATTCTTTAGCTTTGTCATATTCAGCAAGAGATATAAACACAGTTCCTAGGTTTCCATACGCTCTCACTTCTCCTTCTCTGTCACCAATTTCAACTGATATCGAAAGTGTTTTCTCGTAATATTCTTTAGCTTTGTCATATTCAGCAAGGGATTTAAACACATTTCCTATGTTTCCATAGGCATTTGCTTCTCCTTGTCTGTCACCAATTTCAACTGAGATCGCAAGTGCTTTGTCGAGATATTCTTTAGCTTTGTCATATTCAGCAAGAGATTCAAACACAGTTCCTAGGTTTCCATACGCTCTCGCTTCTCCTTCTTTGTCACCAATTTCAACTGATATCGAAAGTTCTTTCTGGTAATATTCTCTAGCTTTGTCATACTCAAAGAGAGATCGGAAGACATCTGCTAGGCCTTCGCAAGCGCTCGCTTCCATTTTTCTGTTGCCTGTTTTGTTCATAATTTTGATTGCTGTTTCAAAAAGTTCTTGTGCCTCAGCAGGCTCATGTTGAATCTGATATATCCCTGCCAGCGCTATGCTAATCATTCCTTCAGGAACTGTCTCACCACACTCGCGCAAAATGGAAAGAAGTTTCCTGCCGTATTTCGCTGCCTTTTTGTAATTACGGCAATCAAAGTAGACTTTGAACATTGTGAAATAGATCTGTTCCAAATATAAATTCCGCAGGTGCTTTCTTTCTCCAGTGCTTTATGATTTAGTAAAACCAAGCCTTCCTTGCATAACTCGATTGCTTTTATACCACGACCGGTGGTTGCAAAGGAAACTCGCAAAAACAGAGGCTATCCAAATCAGAGCTAATATCATTTTTTGATATTGTCCATGACGCCCTCTCTTTAAGTCTTGCAAAAAAGCTATAAACGAAATATATAAAGAAAAGTTGGTTATGACGAATTGCGTATCGAAAGAAAGATCGTCAAGCCCGAGATGTGATCATAAAATTTTGCTATTAAAATTCCAGGATTGATTGCTGAAACAACAGCAAATCAGCCATCAGGCCCGGGTTGTTCAAAAGGTGGATAACGTTATCCACCGAATAAATCAGTCTCCAGTGGATAGCGCGCTTTGTTTTGTTATCCTTTATCAACTGGATAGCGGTTTATCCGTAGCGTTTTTCAACCTTCGAAGAACCGGGGCCCGATTAACTTGTAAAGGCTAAAATAGTTTAAGTTTTGCATTAAGGGATGGCGAATGGTACCTCGAAAAAACGTGGGTCTCTGAAAATTTTGGCAGGATCTCGAAACCATGACAAAAGATGAAATATTTCAATTTCCCAAAATGTCAAGAACAATGTAATTGTAAAACAATTAAGAAACAAGGTTATCTCTTTCCACCGAGCGTGTATACTTTCATCTCGTAAATCTGATAAGACTAAGAAAAAAAAATAAAGCAGACGAGGCTTCACGAGGAAGTGTTAAAGTTAGATTGCTTTGCAAACATTTCGGTAGGATTTCTGCGTGTGGAATGTTGAACTCTTGCATTAGACTTAAAATAATTGTGCTAAATTGTTAAGAATACCGCTGCAGAAGAGAAATCATCCAATTGATTTTTCTTAAATGTGGACATTATGGTAAATGTGAACTTCCCTTTTGAAAAAAGAGGGTATGGTTTAACTTCTGTCGCCATCATATCTCAGAATTCGAGTGAAATTACGCGTTCGCACTTAGCGACGTATAAAAAAAACGTTACATGTAAACAATTAGGAGTCGAGAGTCCTCCATTCATATTGGAACAAAGAAAATAGATGTTCCTGCATCGTAGCCAAAAGAAGGGTATATTTTTCAACAAGCATTTTGTAATATGGGTGATTTATAAATAAACAAACATCGCTGGATTACTGATGTTCATAATTAGCGCAGTGGTGTTTGAAATAAGTAGTAATTTAGTGCTTGGACCAATTCGGCATGTTTTGAAATTCACTGTGCGAATATTTGCAGCGAAATTAAAAGTTCATTATATGCTTACTTCTATAAACTTGCCAGCAGTAAATATATTTCTAAATTAGAGCCCAAAAATTCTGAAGCCAATGTAGAAATGATTCTCAACCGAATGACTTTTCTTCGGGTGAAAGAAATTTAAAAGCAACCGTCCTTTCAAAATCCTTAGTATTAGAGACAAATATGATTCTCAAGTGAAGGTCAACAATGACCCTGAATACAGCACCAAAATATATTTGAACAGAAAATGATTACGTTTTTTTCGTACTTAATGGTGAAAATGTTCTTGAGCTCGGCACGACTGAAAAGCGACATTTATCCTAGAGACAAAAATGATTTAAAATTAACTGAGCGACGAATGAAAACTACGAAACAACTCTCAGTCCAGGCGCAAAAGATTTATTCGAATCGGGCCACAACAATACTGAGTTGAGTGACAAATCTAACAACACAAAAACATTTTCATTAAGTTCGGTCTTTTTAGGAGGGGGTGAATAGGGGTATGTAAATCCGCCGGTCCGCTAAAATTAATGGCTGAATCCGTCGATCCGCTCAAAAAGTCTACTAAATCCTAATCCGCAAATGTGCAGACCGTGATCGTGTCCCTTAATTTCGAGAATTTGGAACACGAATATTTCGCGAGCATAAATTTTCGCGATTTTACAAAAAATGATAAATTTAGGGCATTTAATTTCGGCAAAAATTGACAGCCTTAGAAAACCGTTTTTTATTGAATGATTACTTAAATAAAGAAGTTTGGAAACTGATCCTTAGGGAACGTTTGAACCTTTCCCACGAAAGAAAGAACCTCTTTCATGATCGCCATAACTGCTTATATAAGCGCCTTCCTGGACGGCTTGCTGACTCAGTCATTGGTCACTTATCCAGAGAGATCTCTAGGCCTATGCGTTTTTTTCTTTTAAGAGGAGGGGTTGCTTCCCGAGGGTTGCTTTCGCTGAAGTCATAAATACAACGCACAGAAGATCACCACTTGTACATGGAGAACTTGAAATTCCAGTTAAAGTTGTGATTGAAATCAAAGCCACAGAAAAGAACAGACTGATAATTGACAAATACAAAGAGCTTGTATTG
>JAHPZR010032822.1:0-10000 GCA_019787425.1 Platygyra sinensis | reverse complement strand
CGAGGTCGCAACCCCTTACCCTTATATACCATTTTGGCAGAAAAGGTACCCCTTTTATATACCTTTTTATTGAAAAAAGGTACCCCTTTCACATACCTTCTTTAGGAAGTCTTGTTCTCAATTTCATGTAGTGCTTAATAAATAAATTGATACAGCCGTAAGGGGCGTCTATTCGAAATATTATAATTAAAGGCCCTTTTAAATCCTAAATGACCGATTCCGTACCCTTTTATATACCTCAACCTGTGAAATCCCTACCCTTCTATATACCTGAAGCCTGATAAAGGTACCCTTTCGATCGGAGCCTCCCGTATAGGCCATTATAGGGAGTACCCCCGGGAGTCTTAAGGTTTTGGAAGCTCTACCCGGTTTTTCTGAGAGTATCACCGGGGATAGTACACAGGGAAAGAGTGCTCTACACGTGTTTCTGATTGGTTAACTCGAAAAGAAAGTGATTAGCGAAGCTCTATTCATGTCGAACAGCCGAGAGAAACAAAATGGCTTCCTGACCATCAGTCGGTTTATTGTCAGTAATAAGTAGCCTTTTTCGTCCGCTAGTTATTCAGTCTTATGTGGTTAATTCTAAAAACAAGATAATTGTCCATAATTATCGCTGTTTTTGAAGATTTTCTCCGCCTCGAAGCCTTGTTAACCAGTACGCCTGAGGTGAACTCCACGACGGTCAAAGAGGGAAAAAATTATTGGTATTTCGTGACAGTCCATTGCACTTACACAATGCTGCATCTTACTTTAGGAAAATGAAAACGACGGAAACAGATTGGCGAGGGACTTTCCCAATACTGCCAACATGATTTCGTTACTTAAGCAACATCCGTTACTACAGACGGCTCACATATCAACACTTTTTTCGTACTTTTCATAACCCCCCCCCCCCCCACCCCCACTTAAAACCATCCATAGCTAATTTATTAAAATTTAGTAAAAATTGCGAAGTCTAAATCCGCCTGCAAATTTGTAAATATATGGGAACACCGAAAAAGGTCAGTTGTACTAAAAAAATGTAGAATTCCCTTCCCGGAAAGTGTAAACCACGAAAACAATCAGCGAGGGACTTTTCCAACACTGTCTTATTCCGTCACGTAAGCAGCCATCTAGCATTTGTTACCCACATTGTTCATAACAGACGTAGGTCAGACCATTCTTTGTTTTTTGTGTCTCTTCTTGCCTCGGAATGTGCATAAAACACAATAGTTGTTTTACCCACTGTCCCGAGGAACTCAGTAATCAGCAGAACTGCTTTGATTACGTAATTCATGCATAGTGTATGAAGGCAAAACGAATCATTGTGCACGGTCACGGACGCTTCCAACATAAATCTTGGTATCTCCGATTGCTCCTTTGATATCTGCTTGGCTTCATAACAATTTCCCCTCTATTAACTATTGTTAGTTTTCCTTCTCTCAAGGACTATTAAAGACTTTTCAAGGACTATTCACCCATGCTCAAGGACTCTTTTCTAACCATTTTTGAAATTTGTTTCTAGTTGCAGTCAAATTTTGCATCTACCCTCCTTTATCTTTTCAACTGACCAAGATTGTTTTTGTGACATTTAAATTTGTACAAAGTCCAGTCCCTCAACTTTCCCCTCCCTGCCTGGTATAAGAAGTAACCTCTATTGGGAGGGAAGGGAGAGAATAGAGGACTACCTGAATCCGGAGAAAAAAGTAAAACGAGTTTGTATCAGAGTAATGATTTGAGGTAAATGAACTCCTCTTCTCTTAACTAAAAGATTCTCTGTCATAAATGCCAGGTATATTTGCCCCTTTTTCTTGTTTTCACCACAATATATTTGATGATACTTGCATGACATTAGAGGATAATTTCATTTCGGTTGTGCCACAAACTTTACTGAGTAAGGGAGGGCCATGGCTTTTTATATTGGCAGACGAAGCGTGACAGTGGATTTTTCTACCGATGTCACGAAATATCAACAAATTTCCACATTTTTCAAAAAGAAAAACAAAATCTCATCTACATATGTCAATTTATCATGCTGAATTTTCATTAAAACCCTAATGCAAACATAAAAAATATGGGGACCCCTAACTCAGAACGCAATGCTTGCCCCTTGCATATATTTTTATGTGAAATTAGTATTTAGGAGTCCCCATATTTTATGGCTTTTACAACGACGCTAATGAAACGTCACCTTTTTTTCTAAATTCGGCATGATCGGTGTAGTTAATTTTTATTTCAATGAAAAAAATCGGAAAACTTGTCATCGGTAAAAAGGTTCATTTTTCCTCCAGATTCTGTCAAACATTTATGTCTCGCGTGATCTGACTTTCGTTTGCATGTGTGTTGGTGTGAAAGAGGCTAAAGGACACGGCGCTTCAAGCGAAATGCGAATGTTGGCTCCCGTGCAAAAAAGAAAAAGAAAAATTGCATTGCACGGGAAATGAAACTCCCGAATAAAAGAGACAGGATGTTTGTTGGGCATTTTGAAAAGGACTTCAAAGAGATGCTAAAATCCTGTTTTCTGGGCGTGGCTTAAAACTTTTCCACCCCTAATTTTTAAAGTAGTTTCGCTCACATTCCCGCGTCAAAAAGCGCGTGCGTGGAAAATGAGAAATACAAAGAAGACTTAAAAATTCAAATGATATTTTTTAATTTACTTAATTCTTAAAGTGCATATGAAGTGAAAAATAATTTCTGCTTATTTGAAAGTCCTTTCAAAATACAGAAGAATGGCGTTTTTCTTTTGAAATATCTTTTTTCGTTTCAGAGATATTAACGTTTTTCTATTATGCAAATTAGATCAGTGATGACGTCATATTGTTTGCAGCAAAAAATTGTAAAATACTGAATAAACAATATCTCTAGAAATATTAAAGCAGTGTTCTTGAAACTTGGCACCATAATTGTCCATCACAAAAGAAACAAAATGACACCCTTAGCACCGTTGCCATGACAACAGTTTTGCCACTGGTGTTGTTTTAATAAAAACTGAAAATCCCAGTTTTTGTCTGAAAACAAGATCCATCTACCCTACACAATCTATCGATGGAAGTTACGACAACATGGGAACTATGTATGTTTCATGTAGGACCCTTTGTCTCACTTAAGAGGTTGAAAATGGAGGATTCGTTTTTTCGACAAAAAGAGACTGGAGCCGAAAGAGTTGCTATGGCAACAGCACTAAGGGTGTCATTTTGTTTCTTTTGTGATGGACAATTATGGTGCCAAGTTTCAAGAACACTGCTTTAATATTTCTAGAGATATTGTTTATTCAGTATTTTACAATTTTTGCTGCAAACAATATGACGTCATCACTGATCTAATTTGCATAATAGAAAAACGTTAATATCTCTGAAACGAAAAAAGATATTTCAAAAAGAAAAACGCCATTCTTCTGTATTTTGAAAGGACTTTCAAATAAGCAGAAATTATTTTCCATTAACAGAGACAACCCAGTGACGTCATGAAACCAAGATGGCGGCGCGCGGGAAATTTAGAGGCCGAAATCTCTTCCGTTTATTATTGTTATTAAATGTTACGTTTCCCTTGTCTAGTAAAATTTGTAATTAAGGCATTATTTGGAGCAACTTAGCGTCAACTCGCACCAACTGCCGAGATTCCCTTCATCGCGCTGTGTTTTGTGACTTGACTAGACTTTGCAGTTACTGAGTTGAAAATTCTCTGTTGTAACTTTGTTGTGGTTGAAAACTCTTCGGTGGCCATCATTTGAAATCGTTGCACCGTAATGAATCGACTCAAAAGTTTTGATGATACTTCATGCACTGGATTTGCAAGCAAGTTGTACTGAGGTTTGATTCACAAGAAACAATTCATATCGCATAAATTTGACTAGACTTGACACAAGAAACAACATCGAACTGCCTACACAGGCTTTAGGCCGCGATCTTTAAACCTACGTGTTGCCCTACTTTTCCTCAAATGTCTTGATCATTCTCCAAAATTTACATTATATATAAAGCCAAAACCGAACTGATTTATGTGTACTGAGAAAGAGCATCGTTAAAATTCTTGGAACAAAGATTCTTTTTCCAAGTGCTACGACTGAAAAAGCAAAATCAACCAAACAGAAGTTCTCTGCGCGTATAGACCATCAGGAATCGTTATGCAAGATTCACATGAAAATCTGTCAACGCTTTAGGGGTGGAAAAGTTGTCAAGCCAAGCCCAGAAAACAGGATCTTAGTATCTCTTTGAAGTGCTTTTTGAAATACCAAACAAACATCCTGCCTCTTTTATTGCGGAGTTTCTTTTCCCGTTGCTGTACAAAACCATTTTCTTTTGTCTTTTTGAGACGGGAGACAAACATTTGCAAGAAGATTTTTGAACGCAGGCCCGTAACCAGAATTTTATGTGGGGGGGTGCTAACGAGGCCAAAGTGGACCAAACTACCGAAATGTATTCTTTATTGTCTGATCCGTTTATTTAGGAAAGTAGCGATACATGAGAAATTGTAACGATAAAGTATGCGGTAGGACGAACTGAATATTACATTTGTCGAATACAACTGTTTGAATTAAGTTATAAAGGACTGATTTAACGATGTAAAATGATACGTCAAAATATACTGCGGCACTAATCCCTCAGAATAGTGCCGAGCTCCAGCTCCTGAAAACATGTACCTGCATATGGCGTAGTGCGCGCGCAAAAACGCGAATGTCTCACTTACTAGGGAGGTGACAGGAAAAAATGTAACGGGCACCGTAAAAGTTTTCAAAAAAGATCAATAACTTTAAAAAACGCTTGGTTACCCCTACATTTTATGTTGCGAAATGGAAGTGGCAAGCCTATTCAGCATGAAAACATTAGTTTCTGATTGTGAGCAAAAGGTGTTCAGACTGTATTTTAGCTGAACAAGTGGAAGGCTGTCAGAGACGCTAAAAGCGCTTTTGCAACGATTTTGTTGTTAAAAACGTACCAAAATTGATTTTGATGTTACCATTTGCCATATAGTTTAAAGATCTTTTAAAATGTGTTTGCGTTTCTGTACTCAGTAAAGGTGAATTCTAAGGAAATCTGTGAGGAAATATCCTTTCCCTCTTTTTTGAGAAAATGCTGATGTCAGCTTTTTTGTTGAGATTCAAGGTTAATTATCTCGAAAAAATGCGTGGCTACCACTATTTTTCTTTGTGGATTCCAATAGCCCTTGCAAAGTTCTACTTTTTCCGCGTGGTCCTAACCTGGCGCAAAAACCGTTGTATTTAGTAGGCACCGTCTTTAACTCCCGTGCAAAGCGTGCGCACGTTAATTTCATTTACATAAGCTCGGACATCTGTGCGCTCATTGAAATGTTCTGAATGGCACAGACTACCAGAGCGCAGCTGGTTATAGTTTCCCAGTGAGTACATTACTGCTTTTTCTATTCTTTGTTTTTGTTTAAATATCTCTGTTAAGTTTTAAACTTCATTTAACCGACTGCACTCCTAAACTTGGCTATCGAGTATCAAAATGCGGACCTTTGGGTCCTGTACGGGGGGTGCGAACGCACCCCGTGCACCCCCCTGGTTACGGGCCTGTTTAAACTGCGGTTGTGGATCAAAGTGAAGAATGTGGTGTTACACTGTGCACTAAAGTTTGCGAAAAAAAAGCTAAGACCTAAGACCCGGAAAACTAAGACCCTGGTTTTTTTCAGGGGAAATCATCAAATTTCAGCTTTCTTTACCTTTAAGTGGTAAGGGAATGTAATGAATGCACTCACACTTACAAATAACAATAATTTAGTTGTGTTTTTGTGTTTTCAAACGAAACTATTTCCGGTTATCGTCGGGTGGCATTTTCACTGTGCACTAAAGTTTGCGAAAAAAAGCGAAATGAAGCGAAGCAGTGCTTTATCTACTTTGCAAAGCGGTAGTTTCCGAAAGGTGCTTTGTTTTTTCGTTTTGTTGCTTCCATATTACTAGAACGAATTAATTTGAAGCTACTCACAACTGAACAAATATTATTTCGTACCATCCTGATAACTTTCCCAACAATCGGTCTGATGATTTCGTCGGCAGAAGCACGTGTTGCATTGGTGCCAATGCTTTTCTCTTCATGTTTAGGTATTTAAGTATTTAAGTTTTTTTTTGTGCAAACTCACTCGCTCTCAAGCCTTGGCAAATGGTGACCCAGGTATAGTTGCTCAAAGCTTCCCTCAGTATTAAAACGATACTAAACTGGTAAAAATAGATTATTCGTGATAATATTATGGCTTTTTGGACACAACTGGCTTTGCGATGTTATACGCAAAATCATAAATAAAAATAGAATTTCATCATTCGACGTCTTGTCTTGGAGATTTAAAAACATATCTTGCAATAGAAATGAGCCAAAACAATACACTAACACATGGCAAGTTATAGAGGTGTCAAACTCAACGAAGCGACATCCAGATAACAGCGGAAATCATGCAGACCTATGACCTCTTCAAATTTGCCAAAGCACGATCTAATGGCTCTAATTTCTCCTTATAACACAATACGAAGTGCCCTTCATAAACAAGAGTGAAACGACTAAAAGGTTGAGAGACCTCATATGAATTATTTCATATATACTTCACATCATTTAACTCCTCACGGGAGATATGAACTCAACAAATTGACCTCGCTCGCGATGTGTGGCTTCATAGCTCAGTTGGTAGAGCATCGCACCAGTATCGCGGAGGTCATGGGTTCGAATCTCGTTGAAGCCCTGATTTTTTTCAGGCTTCTTCTTTCCAATTGCTTAAATTGGAAAATTTACTGCGATGATCATTCTTCATGAAAATAATTTTGTTTGCCATACCGTAGCCTCTTCTCGCCGCGCTTTTTTAAGTTCTTTTTCTCGCGTGCCCTAACTTCAAAACTAATGTCTGGAAGAGGCTAGCCATACCGGGATTGAAAACCGCAAACTAAATTGTTATTTGTAAGTGTGAGTGCATTCATTTCATTCATTTTACCACTTAAAGGTAAAGAAAGCTGAAATTTGATGATTTCCCCTTAAAAAAACCAGGTCTTAGTTTTCCGGGTCCTAGTTTTCCGGGTCCTAGCTTTCCGAGTCTTTCAGTTTTCCGGGTCTTAGTTTCCGGGTCTTAGGTCTTAGGTCTTAGCTATCCGGACATTCATTACACAACTGGTTTGAGAATTCTCAATAAATCTCAGTCTATGTTTAGTTTTTATGTATATATTGTTAGTTCTGTTTGTACTGTCTTGCTTTAATCTGTTTATTTCTTTTATTAAAATTAGGTGTACATTTATGTTATTGTTAGTTCCTGTTTGTCTTGTATTTAATGTTGCAAACTTCAGTGTCAATTCTTCTAGCTGGCCATATAAGGCCTACTTATAGGGGACACTTAATTAAAATACTATCACCACTACTAATTAATATCAAAAAATGTTTGCTAAAAATAAAATTTACAAAAATATACACCCTTAAAAATATCAATAACGTATAGTCGAATTTATCATATATAATGATACTTTTTAATTAAGATGTTTCCTTTTAACAAAGAAGGCAGTTTTTACGGCCCTCTGTGATTATATGTTCCAGATCTACCTTACGAATTTTCTTTTTTAAAACTGTAAATTGATTCTGGGTTTTTTACATCCTTGCTTAATTTAGACCATATTACTGGTCCCACATATCTTAGGCTATGTCTCTTGTAAGTTGTTGTATTACATCTAGCAAAAAAGAGTCACCAGAATTTCTGAGCTCATAGCAAAGTTTATCTAACTTAAAAATGTCCTGTTTATGCAGAGGGCACATACTGTACTTTGCCTTATACATAATTATGGCTATCCTGCAATATCATGTGTACATGGAATGATATAGGTGCATGTTACATGAATAAACTGAACAAAGCGAAATGCCTTTCCGTACCTTAGCAAACATGCCTTTCAGGCTTTTAATTTTCACTGTTTCAAATCATTTTACGCATTAATTAAAAGGATTTTCAAATTTTTTGACCCTTTCAATTTTTTTTCCTGTTACTTGGTTATTCGTTACTTCGTTACTCTCAGTCAGTAACACCCGTTTTAATCTTCGTCTTTGTCCGCCATTTGTTTGTCCCAGCTCAAAGTAGGAGCTGTCAATCATTTTCAATCTCATTCTTTTCAGTGCACTTGATTCACTTTTTTTACACTTAGATTTCAATTTTTTGCCCTTGTGAAATTGCACTGATTGGAATTAAATGACATGTTCTTAACCAATCAGAATGCAGAAATTGTTGCTTGTATGTTATTACCCGCCGTTACCGTGACCTTAGTCAGAGATAGGAAAATCCGCGAAGAACCAATCAGATTGCAGATGGCTACCGTTGCCCTCTTGTGATCATCCTCGTCCGTAGAGCTCACTTATGTCCAGGATTGAACGCAGGTATTGTTTAATTAGTACTTCATGTTTTGGCAGGGTTATTTGACATTTTCATATCACTTCATTAATTTGACAAAATTGTGTGGGTTTTAGTGACTTTACCAATGAGGACACTTTGTGACGCTTATCATAAGGAATTTGAATCTCATTAGCGTTTAAGACGGGGGTCCACCTGAAAGCCCTATTTTGGTTGGGTATTATATTTTTAATGCAAATATGTTGTTTACGTTTCAAGCAATCAAGAATCTCCATGCTCATTTCACATATCTATGTTTTGGGTCGTTTTGTAAATTTTTTGGTGGTTTTTAGGTATATTTGGAGATAAATAGTTTTTCTCAAAGGATTAGTAAAATTTATGGAAATGGGAAATTTTGAAGATTTGGTGTTGTTTTAAAATTAGAGTTTGAAGTTAAAAATTGGTAGATACACTCCAAACAGTTGCCCAACAACCTGGAGTGCCATTGTGCAGTCGGGCAACTGTCTGGTGGTGTTCCATAACCCTTTTTTTCCCTTTCAACCTCTCTTTAAACTTACCAAAATCTCACTTAAATTCAGTTGTACCCCCGCCTTAATCCTGGACATTCATAGGTCCCAGAGCCTCTGTTTCAACACTTTAACCCATTGACGCCTGTGCCGCCCGTAACCGCCCGTTACGAACCTTGCCTTTCCTTCACTTCTGACGTCATCATTTTTGACCAAAATTGGCATCATCTATACTCAACTTCTGCAGGAGGAAAAGATCTTCCCAATGATGCCTAGATCAGAGTGATCGGCTTAATGGCGCCTGAGATATGCACAAAAATGCTCAAAAAGATGAGTGAAAAACTCAGAGCAAAATTTACTGCCACTACACCTAACTGCTCCACGGTAAAAATTGGCCGCCTCGATGACTCTTTCTTAGACGTTTTTTAACTGCAAGCAAGCCCAGTATAAGCTCAATCCCTGCAGCGAAAAGAAAAGAAAAGGAGAAGAAGGAAAGGAAAAATAAATATCAAAAATCGAAAAGCCTAATTTTGATTTCTGCGCATGCAGGGGCCCAGAGTTCGTAAAACGTGATTTTAGTGGCAAGAAGGGCTAGCTGTTGTGCTACAAATGCATTTTCGACCAGATTAAAGCTAATTTGGCCGAGATCCAGCCTCAAAACCACCAAAATGTCCAAAAAATGCATTTTTGGCAAAAAGTTCCAGGAGTCAATGGGTTAAGACGAGTAGCACCGGGGGTGAGAATGTCTTGTGATATGCTTCTGTTACTACAAGATACTTCAGATACTATTATAGATTGCTGGCAGTCTGTTTTTCTCTCGAAATTTCAGCAGGGATTATGTGAAAGAGATACTATTTAGCCTAAGGGAGAATGGGACGAGACATGGGCGCGGCACGCACGAGAGAAAATGTCTCGCCTTCTTCCCCACTCCCCATACTGCTATAGCGCTTTGACTAAACACTCATCTAAGTCCGGGCGTCTAAGTGACCCTTAGAGAAAAAACCGACTGCAAGCAGACTAATACTGTTACAGGTACTACAAGAACTACAGGTAGTACACTTTGACACCTGGTTGAAACTAATGTATCCTTCATTAATATGTGAGTTTTACCATATATGAAGTTACTAGGGGTCCCCGAGGGGCTTTTCAGAGTCAAATTACATTACACAATTAAAACCTAAGTACATGACAAT
>JAHPZR010032820.1:0-34362 GCA_019787425.1 Platygyra sinensis | reverse complement strand
TGTGAAATTGAGAAAGACTGTAAGTTCTGATTGACGACGGAAATGTGAATACCGTTTAGAGGTTGAATTGAAAGGAGAAAATGATATCAGAAGAAACAAGGTGACATCAAAGATCACACGGGCCTGTCTATGAAGACATATACTCCTTCACAGAAATCAGTTAATTAGTAACATGCTGAAATAAACATCAGGTTTTCTCAGCCAACAAGTAATTGAAATCAAGGAATCTCTAATTTGAAATTTCTATTTGGACACGAATATCTAATTATAGTTACTACAAGTAGAAATTAGTGTTGCTTTCTTTTGCAAACCTAAGCCTGAAATAGAAATAATTATAAGCGTCGACAGCAGTTAGAGGGTGCAATTAGACTAGCCTTCCTTTATTCCTTAAGGAAAAAATCTGTTTTTTGATACGGATAATCATCCGATGTAATATATTCATGCTTAATAAACTTGGCAATTTAACTGCTTCTCTCACATGCATAGCGCAAGCGCAGGACATTGGAACACGTTATTCGCTCCTACTGATGTGAACAAGGCGGTGTTTCAGTTCTTGCTAGTGAGGAGTCATTGTCAGGCGAATCTTCCCGCGTGCACTAGCCTGTAAGCCAGCTTTCGGCACAGCGAGCTCTGTTTTGTGATTTGTGGCGGCCATTTTGAATTTTAATGCAGCGCGCGGTCTGAAACCGAAATTTTAAAAGTCTGGGACTCGTAAATTCTCGGAAGATCCGATCGCTCAGTCACTTTTTAGAAAGCGATTTACATAATTTCAGTTTCCGACAGACCTCGCACTGGCAGACCGCGTACGCGAAAATTGGCCGCCACAAAACACAAAACACACGCGATAAAGGTAGTTTGATCTTTTATTCATATATTTTAAACGGATGTGAGGGTACCCTGTGCTTAGGCAGTGTCTACATTACGCTGGAGGAATTTGAAAAAGCAGCTTCATTTCTTACGGTTAGGCCTTCCGTCAACGCTAATCCGTCATGAAAACTGCGGAACTTTTCGAAAATGCTCTTGAAACCGAAACGCCGGCTTCTCGTTATCGTGTGGATGAAGCCACTGTAAACGGAACTATTCCAAAAACGCCGGTGTTACGATTATCATGTGATTTCCCTGATTGAGATTCCCGAAAACACCCAGCATTATCAACGGAACGTACGGAATCGAACTCAGTCGCGCTCAATCCGCGGAATAAGGTTGATTTTGTAAGATTAAAATACAGTTCGATTGGGTTCGATTGACTACGCAGGGGCAAACAAATCTAAAATGATAATTGATTATTGCGTTTTCAACTTCTTCCGGCGTATTGTGGACGAGAAACTAGATGCGTTTTCAGAGTAAAACCTTCGTTATCAAATTTCTCCTGTGTAGTGTGGACGGGAAACATTTGATGTGTTTTCAGAGTGAAACCTTCGTTTTCAAATTTCTCCTGTGTAGTGTGGACGGGAAACATTTGATGTGTTTTCAGAGTGAAACCTTCGTTTTCAAATTTCTTCTGTGTAGTGCGGACGGGAAACATTTGATGTGTTTTCTGAGTGAAACCTTCGTTATCAAATTTCTCCTGTGTAGTGTGGACGGGAAACATTTGATGCGTTTTCAGAGTAAAACCTTCGTTATCAAATTTCTCCTGTGTAGTGTGGACGGGAACATTTGATGCGTTTTTAGAGTAAAACCTTCGTTTTCAAATTTCTCCTGTGTAGTGCGGACGGGAAACATTTGATGCGTTTTCAGAGTAAAACCTTCGTTATCAAATTTCTCCTGTGTAGTGTGGACGGGACACATTTGATGCGTTTTTAGAGTAAAACCTTCGTTTTCAAATTTCTCCTGTGTAGTGCGGACGAGAAACATTTTCTGCGTTTTCACAGTGAAACCTTCGTTTTCAAATTTCTCCTGTGTAGTGCGGACGGGAAACATTTCATGTGTTTTCAGAGTGAAACCTTCGTTTTCAAATTTCTCCTGTGTAGTGTGGACGGGAAACATTTGATGCGTTTTCAGAGTAAAACCTTCGTTTTCAAATTTCTCCTGTGTAGTGTGGACGGGAAACATTTGATGCGTTTTCAGAGTAAAACCTTCGTTATGAAATTTCTCCTGTGTAGTGTGGACGGGAAACATTTGATGCGTTTTCAGAGTGAAACCTTCGTTATCAAATTTCTCCTGTGTAGTGTGGACGGGAAACATTTGATGCGTTTTCAGAGTAAAACCTTCGTTTTTAAATTCCTCCTGTGTAGTGTGGACGGCAAACATTTCACGCGTTTTCGGAGTGAAACCTTCGTTTTTAAATTTCTCCAGTGTAGTGTGGACGAGAAACATTTGATGCGTTTTCAGAGTAAAACCTTCGTTTTCAAATTTCTCCAGTGTAGTGTGGACGAGAAACATTTGACGCGTTTTCAGAGTAAAACCTTCGTTTTCAAATTTCTCCTGTGTAGTGTGGACGGGAAACATTTGATTCGTTTTCAGAGTGAAACCTTCGTTTTTAAATTCCTCCTGTGTAGTGTCGGTAGACGGGAAACATTTCATGTGTTTTCAGAGTGAAACCTTCGTTTTCAAATTTCTCCTGTGTAGTGTCGGCGGGAAACATTTGATGCGTTTTCAGAGTAAAACCTTCGTTTTCAAATTTCTCCTGTGTAGTGTGGACGGGAAACATTTGATGCGTTTTCAGAGTGAAACCTTCGTTTTCAAATTTCTCCTGTGTAGTGTGGACGGGAAACATTTCATGTGTTTTCAGAGTGAAACCTTCGTTTTCAAATTTCTCCTGTGTAGTATGGACGGGAAACATTTGATCCGTTTTGAGAGTAAAACCTTCGTTTTCAAATTTCTCCTGTGTAGCGTGGACGGGAAACATTTCATGTGTTTTCAGAGTGAAACCTTCGTTTTCACATTTCTCCTGTGTAGTGTGGACGGGAAACATTTGATGCGTTTTCAGAGTGAAACCTTCGTTTTCAAATTTCTTCTGTGTAGTGTGGACGGGAAACATTTGATGCGTTTTCAGAGTGAAACCTTCGTTTTCAAATTTCTCCTGTGTAGTGTGGACGGGAAACATTTGATGCGTTTTCAGAGTGAAACCTCCGTTTTCAAATTTCTCCTGTGTAGTGTAGACGGGAAACATTTGATGCGTTTTCAGAGTAAAACCTTCGTTTTCAAATTTCTCCTGTGTAGTGTGGACGGGAAACATTGATGCGTTTTCAGAGTGAAACCTTTGTTTTAAATTTCTTGTGTAGTGTGGACGGGAAACATTTGATGCGTTTTCAGAGTGAAACCTTCGTTTTCAAATTTCTTCTGTGTAGTGTGGACGGGAAACATTTGATGCGTTTTCAGAGTGAAACCTCCGTTTTCAAATTTCTCCTGTGTAGTGTGGACGGGAAACATTTGATGCGTTTTCAGAGTAAAACCTTCGTTTTCAAATTTCTCCTGTGTAGTGTGGACGGGAAACATTTGATGCGTTTTCAGAGTAAAACCTTCGTTTTCAAATTTCTCCTGTGTAGTGTGGACGGGAAACATTTGATGCGTTTTCAGAGTAAAACCTTCGTTTTCAAATTTCTCCTGTGTAGTGTGGACGGGAAACATTTGATGCGTTTTCAGAGTGAAACCTTCGTTTTCAAATTTCTCCTGTGTAGTGTGGACGGGAAACATTTGATGCGTTTTCAGAGTGAAACCTTCGTTTTCAAATTTCTCCTGTGTAGTGTGGACGGGAAACATTTGATGCGTTTTCAGAGTGAAACCTCCGTTTTCAAATTTCTCCTGTGTAGTGTGGACGGGAAACATTTGATCCGTTTTCAGAGTAAAACCTCCGTTTTCAAATTTCTCCTGTGTAGTGTGGACGGGAAACATTTCATGTGTTTTCAGAATGAAACCTTCGTTTTCAAATTTCTCCTGTGTAGTGTGGACGGGAAACATTTGATGCGTTTTCAGAGTAAAACCTTCGTTTTTAAATTCCTCCTGTGTAGTGTGGACGGCAAACATTTCACGCGTTTTCGGAGTGAAACCTTCGTTTTTAAATTTCTCCAGTGTAGTGTGGACGAGAAACATTTGATGCGTTTTCAGAGTAAAACCTTCGTTTTCAAATTTCTCCAGTGTAGTGTGGACGAGAAACATTTGACGCGTTTTCAGAGTAAAACCTTCGTTTTCAAATTTCTCCTGTGTAGTGTGGACGGGAAACATTTGATTCGTTTTCAGAGTGAAACCTTCGTTTTTAAATTCCTCCTGTGTAGTGTCGGTAGACGGGAAACATTTCATGTGTTTTCAGAGTGAAACCTTCGTTTTCAAATTTCTCCTGTGTAGTGTCGGCGGGAAACATTTGATGCGTTTTCAGAGTAAAACCTTCGTTTTCAAATTTCTCCTGTGTAGTGTGGACGGGAAACATTTGATGCGTTTTCAGAGTGAAACCTTCGTTTTCAAATTTCTCCTGTGTAGTGTGGACGGGAAACATTTCATGTGTTTTCAGAGTGAAACCTTCGTTTTCAAATTTCTCCTGTGTAGTATGGACGGGAAACATTTGATCCGTTTTGAGAGTAAAACCTTCGTTTTCAAATTTCTCCTGTGTAGCGTGGACGGGAAACATTTCATGTGTTTTCAGAGTGAAACCTTCGTTTTCACATTTCTCCTGTGTAGTGTGGACGGGAAACATTTGATGCGTTTTCAGAGTGAAACCTTCGTTTTCAAATTTCTCCTGTGTAGTGTGGACGGGAAACATTTGATGCGTTTTCAGAGTGAAACCTCCGTTTTCAAATTTCTCCTGTGTAGTGTAGACGGGAAACATTTGATGCGTTTTCAGAGTAAAACCTTCGTTTTCAAATTTCTCCTGTGTAGTGTGGACGGGAAACATTTGATGCGTTCTCAGAGTGAAACCTTTGTTTTTAAATTTCTTGTGTAGTGTGGACGGGAAACATTTGATGCGTTTTCAGAGTGAAACCTTCGTTTTCAAATTTCTTCTGTGTAGTGTGGACGGGAAACATTTGATGCGTTTTCAGAGTGAAACCTCCGTTTTCAAATTTCTCCTGTGTAGTATGGACGGGAAACATTTGATCCGTTTTGAGAGTAAAACCTTCGTTTTCAAATTTCTCCTGTGTAGCGTGGACGGGAAACATTTCATGTGTTTTCAGAGTGAAACCTTCGTTTTCAAATTTCTTCTGTGTAGTGTGGACGGGAAACATTTGATGCGTTTTCAGAGTGAAACCTTCGTTTTCAAATTTCTCCTGTGTAGTGTGGACGGGAAACATTTGATGCGTTTTCAGAGTGAAACCTCCGTTTTCAAATTTCTCCTGTGTAGTGTAGACGGGAAACATTTGATGCGTTTTCAGAGTAAAACCTTCGTTTTCAAATTTCTCCTGTGTAGTGTGGACGGGAAACATTTGATGCGTTTTCAGAGTGAAACCTTTGTTTTTAAATTTCTTGTGTAGTGTGGACGGGAAACATTTGATGCGTTTTCAGAGTGAAACCTTCGTTTTCAAATTTCTTCTGTGTAGTGTGGACGGGAAACATTTGATGCGTTTTCAGAGTGAAACCTCCGTTTTCAAATTTCTCCTGTGTAGTGTGGACGGGAAACATTTGATGCGTTTTCAGAGTAAAACCTTCGTTTTCAAATTTCTCCTGTGTAGTGTGGACGGGAAACATTTGATGCGTTTTCAGAGTAAAACCTTCGTTTTCAAATTTCTCCTGTGTAGTGTGGACGGGAAACATTTGATGCGTTTTCAGAGTAAAACCTTCGTTTTCAAATTTCTCCTGTGTAGTGTGGACGGGAAACATTTGATGCGTTTTCAGAGTGAAACCTTCGTTTTCAAATTTCTCCTGTGTAGTGTGGACGGGAAACATTTGATGCGTTTTCAGAGTGAAACCTTCGTTTTCAAATTTCTCCTGTGTAGTGTGGACGGGAAACATTTGATGCGTTTTCAGAGTGAAACCTCCGTTTTCAAATTTCTCCTGTGTAGTGTGGACGGGAAACATTTGATCCGTTTTCAGAGTAAAACCTCCGTTTTCAAATTTCTCCTGTGTAGTGTGGACGGGAAACATTTCATGTGTTTTCAGAATGAAACCTTCGTTTTCAAATTTCTCCTGTGTAGTATGGACGGGAAACATTTGATGCGTTTTCAGAGTGAAACCTTCGTTTTCAAATTTCTCCTGTGTAGTATGGACGGGACACATTTGATGCGTTTTTAGAGTAAAACCTTCGTTTTCAAATTTCTTCTGTGTAGTGTGGACGGGAAACATTTGATGCGTTTTCAGAGTGAAACCTTCGTTTTCAAATTTCTCCTGTGTAGTGTGGACGGGAAACATTTGATGTGTTTTCAGAGTGAAACCTTCGTTTTCAAATTTCTCCTGTGTAGTGTCGGCGGTAAAGTGGCTTGAGAAACGTTAATTACGAACCCATCACTCTGTGAGATACAACAGACAAGATCCGAGAACTAATACTATTACCTTCAACTTGTAGGAGAATTGGCATCAATTAAACAAATATCACAAACAATCTGAGTAGAAAGTTCTAGAAACAGATTTCTAGAAAGTTATACATTTTAGCAAAGATAATTAAATAACCCACTTGTCATAACATTTTGAGAACATTTCATTTCTTAGGGAGGAAATGGTTAGTATAGACAGAATACAATACAGCTCCACAGGCAAAACCCCTCCAGTGTCCGAGAAATAAATTAACGCATAACAGTCGCTTGGACCATACCTCAGTTTAAATAATCCCTTTAAGGAACCGACTTTCAGTGGCGCACTTCAGTAGAAATTGCCACACCGTAAACATTGCAAATATTAATATTTCAGTGCCAGGCAAATAATGAGCATTCCTGGCTGGCAGTATTTGCGCGACGCCATTCCTTCACAGCACCGCAGTCAAGGAAATATCTTAGTGACAGGCTTTATACCTTATCATCAGAACTGATTGATTTCAGTAAGTTAGCAAGCTCAGTGTCTGATACAGATTTGCTGTCTGGATCTTCCTCGTCGCTTAGCATTTGAGTTTTGTGATTTCCCAATTTCGGGGAAAAGGGCTTTGAGGTATTTTCCTCGTTATGGCTTAGTTCACTGCAATCTACGTTGCTTCGTTGAGGAAGTTCACCATCAAAACCTTTTCCACGAGTGAGCTCGTCTTCGCTGCAGCTTTTCTCTTGCTGTTCTGCTTCAGGTAATTCCTCGTGCACAGGTTTTGCAGACGCGAGTTCCTCCAAATGTAAATCCCCGATTTCACCGTCTGTGTCATCATCACAGTTCTCGAATGCGAAGCAGCCAAGGTCTTCCAGCTCGTCACCGGGACTTCCTGTAACGTTAACGAGCACGCCTTCCTCGACCACGCCATGAAAAGAGCGCAAATCTAGCACAGGACTCCGGGGCCCGTCGTCCCACCCGGGAGATGAAGGGGAGTCCGGCTCGCTTCGCGTGTTTGCGTCATCCCTGCAGTCTCCATCCTTGCTGTGACCATTTGATCGGCGTTCTTCTGGGATTAACGACTGAAGTCTATCACAACTCAGCTTATCCACTTCTGTGGAGCCATATCCTCGGTGACCTGACACAGATTGCACCAAAGTTATTTAAAACGTTTTTACTAGCATAGTACCCGTGAACACTATTCCAGAGGAGGCAGCAAACGTGTTAATCAAAACCAGGAGAAAAATTTTCAGTGTGGCATGGTCCAGCGCTTATTATTTTATCATTTATGTCATGGATGGAGGGTGGGATGGTAGGAGGGGAGGGAGGCAGGGAGACAAGGAGGGAGGGAGGGAAGAAGAGATGGTAGTTGGAGAGAGCGCAGATGGGTGGAAGGGGGAAGGGATGGCGGAGAAAGCGTGGGGGAGGGAAAGAGGGATCAATGAATGCTAAATACGCGGAGTAACGAGGAGGATGTTCAAAGTCACATCACCTTTACAGTGCGTGTAGGTTGAAGTTAATTAATGTTCAAAATCTGGTACAAACCTTGTAAAGACCACAAGCCTGAAACTTCTAAAGTCTTCAGTTTCTTTTCAAGTTCTGCTACTCGATGTCCTAAAATCCTGACGATAGTTATGATAATGAAAAGAAAGACAATTACTTGGTTTTGATTCTAATTTAACTTAATTAACGTTCCATAACTTTTAACAAGCAGGTATAACCCCCAATTGGAACGTTATTCTTTTGCCAGACTATATAATCCGAAACGAGACGTTGCTTGAATAAGATTAGGGTAAAAACAAAACGTATATGATTCATAGCTGAAAAGTGCACTTTCCCGGTTTCACAGTTGGTACATAACCCCCGCAGTGAGTGCTGGGAGGCTTGTCCAAATTATCTTAAGTACACTCTAAAGAAACTAGTCGGGTGAATTTATTACAAAAATACAGGCATGTTTTAAAATACAGACGCCCGAGCAGGGAATGAATATAATACAATAGAATCTTACTTGTTAGCACTTCTCAGATGCTGTAGAGCGGTGTCCTTCTCAGAGAGGGTCTCCGATAACGAGTTCGCCAAGAACTGAAGATCAGCTACAGTAGATGGTGATGTGTTAGAGCTGAGATGCCCTACAAGCTCGGAGAAGAGCGAAGGCACAGCTTACAAAACAAGTCAGACACGACAAGTTAGTCCGTTGCCGGAGCAACTTTTCATATTATATTTCACAGACTCCGTTCGAAATATATGAGAAAACAAATGGTAGGAATTTCCCTGTTAGTGCTTCAAACCACCTTTAAACGCCAATAAAAGGGTGAACCCCCCTAAAGAAAACAATAGAAAAGGCCTGGGTATACCCACAAGGCCCTGGGACCTAGATCTCGTGGTCCCATGATGCTTCGGTGGCTTTTTTCCTTGTGCTTCAAACCATTCGGTAAGTATTTTGCTTTGCACAGCCTTTTTTTAACCATTTCTATCCGTTTTTTAGGTTTTACCTCTGTGTTTTTACACAGTAGGTTTCTTCTTGGTGATATTGTCGCCTTTCAGGATATTTTAAATCGCTGAACATGTCCAACAGAAGACACAAGTCGCGAAAAAGGTCTCGCTCCCGGTCGCCATCTTCCCGCCAAAACTCTGTTTCGTCGCCTGACGTACATCATGGAGGGTCCCCACCGAAACGGCGCAAAGATGAAAGCGATTCCCTTCAGAAGATTCTTCAGTCGATTGAAAGTCTTTCCAGCCGAATAGACTCGTTAGAGTCCCGAGCAAATCAGCCAGAAACTATTACAGATACTGATGATGATGTTTTGTCGATTATGGCTGGTGAAACGTCAGGCCTGGAGATTATCGAACCTTTGGCGACCGAAGCGTCCTTTACGACTGCCACTTCGCCCGTTAGGGCACCCGTAGAGCCTATTAAGGCACCCGTAGAGCCTATTCAGGCACCCGTAGCGCCTATTAAGGCACCCACAGAGTCTAATAAGACATCTGACGAAGCTGAAAACTCAGCGAAATCTAGCGATGATCATGGGCTATTCGACCCAGTTGCCAAGTCAACCTCCTGGAAACCGTCAACCTCTTTCTCCAAGTTTCTAGATACTAATTTTCGGAGAAAATTATCTTACCAGCAATCTCTGGTTATAATGGATGACTGGGCAACTCCCGAAGTGGATGCACTCTCTGCTCCAAAACTCGATCAACAATTGTTGAATCAAGTACCTTTTAAAGTGAAAAAATTTGTACAAGAAAGAGATAAAGAAATGTTTAATGTTCAGCGTGCTTTCTTAAATGCAACGGGCCCACTTTGTGGCCTTCATGATTGTATCGAAAATGATTCAACTCCAAGTTATGAGGAAATTAAAGTAGCTTTGGAGCAAGCTCTTTGCCTTTTAGGCTCGGCCAATGCTCAGCTGTCTATCTTGAGACGACAGAGAGTCCTTGCAGCCATAAACCGCTCGAGGATAAACTTAGCGGAACTACCTCTGCCTAATGCAAAATCTTGGCTATTTGGAGATGACTTCCCCTCCTTGGCCTCAAAACAAGCCGAGTTGTCAAGGGGCCTCACGAAAAATCTGGCACAAACTACCGGGAAATCCTTTCCTAGACGTAGTCATAGTTCCCAGTCTCAAAGCAGACTTAGGGGAGACACCTTTAACAAGTATCAATCCTCTGGGCATTCAAACCCTTCTAAATCTCAGTCAAATTACCAAGGTTCTCGTTCAAAAAACGGATTTTTTCGTCCCCCTCACCAGAAGGGACGTCAGCCAGACTCTCAGAGTGCATAGTGTCTTGGAGAACTCTAACATCGGACCCACAGATTCTCTCAATTGTGTCAGGTTACAAGATAAGTTTCCTCAAAACTCCTTTTCAAAAGTCTCCACCATTTACCCAAGCATCGGGTCAGGAGGCACTCCTTATATCCCAGGAGGTGAACGAGTTATTGCAAACAGGGGCCATACAGAAGACCCCTTTTACCAGAGACGGCTTTTACAGCCGCTTGTTCCTTGTACCCAAAAAGGGAGGATCTATGCGTCCGGTGATAGACTTAAGTTCTTTGAACAAGTTCATTGTAAGCGAGCATTTCCAGATGGAAAACCTCAGTTGCCTAAAGACGTTGCTTTTACCAGGAGATTTTATGACAAATATAGATTTAAAAGACGCTTACCTTTCTGTCCCGGTTCACGAGTCTTCCCGAAAGTTCCTTCGCTTCATTTGGAAGGGAACATGTTACCAGTTCAAAGCCCTTCCATTCGGCCTGTGTTCGGCCCCCAGAATTTTTACGAAAGTTTTAAAACCTGTTGCCGCATCTCCTGAGGAGAAGCGGCCAAGTGTTTTTAAAACTTTCGTAAAAATTCTGGGGGCCGAACACAGGCCGAATGGAAGGGCTTTGAACTGGTAACATGTTCCCTTCCAAATGAAGCGAAGGAACTTTCGGGAAGACTCGTGAACCGGGACAGAAAGGTAAGCGTCTTTTAAATCTATATTTGTCATAAAATCTCCTGGTAAAAGCAACGTCTTTAGGCAACTGAGGTTTTCCATCTGGAAATGCTCGCTTACAATGAACTTGTTCAAAGAACTTAAGTCTATCACCGGACGCATAGATCCTCCCTTTTTGGGTACAAGGAACAAGCGGCTGTAAAAGCCGTCTCTGGTAAAAGGGGTCTTCTGTATGGCCCCTGTTTGCAATAACTCGTTCACCTCCTGGGATATAAGGAGTGCCTCCTGACCCGATGCTTGGGTAAATGGTGGAGACTTTTGAAAAGGAGTTTTGAGGAAACTTATCTTGTAACCTGACACAATTGAGAGAATCTGTGGGTCCGATGTTAGAGTTCTCCAAGACACTATGCACTCTGAGAGTCTGGCTGACGTCCCTTCTGGTGAGGGGGACGAAAAAATCCGTTTTTTGAACGAGAACCTTGGTAATTTGACTGAGATTTAGAAGGGTTTGAATGCCCAGAGGATTGATACTTGTTAAAGGTGTCTCCCCTAAGTCTGCTTTGAGACTGGGAACTATGACTACGTCTA
Organism: Platygyra sinensis; assembly: GCA_019787425.1. Taxonomy (NCBI): domain Eukaryota; kingdom Metazoa; phylum Cnidaria; class Anthozoa; order Scleractinia; family Merulinidae; genus Platygyra; species Platygyra sinensis. The sequence continues at coordinate 22,968 of JAHPZR010032820.1, read as the reverse complement.
GGAAAGGATTTCCCGGTAGTTTGTGCCAGATTTTTCGTGAGGCCCCTTGACAACTCGGCTTGTTTTGAGGCCAAGGAGGGGAAGTCATCTCCAAATAGCCAAGATTTTGCATTAGGCAGAGGTAGTTCCGCTAAGTTTATCCTCGAGCGGTTTATGGCTGCAAGGACTCTCTGTCGTCTCAAGATAGACAGCTGAGCATTGGCCGAGCCTAAAAGGCAAAGAGCTTGCTCCAAAGCTACTTTAATTTCCTCATAACTTGGAGTTGAATCATTTTCGATACAATCATGAAGGCCACAAAGTGGGCCCGTTGCATTTAAGAAAGCACGCTGAACATTAAACATTTCTTTATCTCTTTCTTGTACAAATTTTTTCACTTTAAAAGGTACTTGATTCAACAATTGTTGATCGAGTTTTGGAGCAGAGAGTGCATCCACTTCGGGAGTTGCCCAGTCATCCATTATAACCAGAGATTGCTGGTAAGATAATTTTCTCCGAAAATTAGTATCTAGAAACTTGGAGAAAGAGGTTGACGGTTTCCAGGAGGTTGACTTGGCAACTGGGTCGAATAGCCCATGATCATCGCTAGATTTCGCTGAGTTTTCAGCTTCGTCAGATGTCTTATTAGACTCTGTGGGTGCCTTAATAGGCGCTACGGGTGCCTGAATAGGCTCTACGGGTGCCTTAATAGGCTCTACGGGTGCCCTAACGGGCGAAGTGGCAGTCGTAAAGGACGCTTCGGTCGCCAAAGGTTCGATAATCTCCAGGCCTGACGTTTCACCAGCCATAATCGACAAAACATCATCATCAGTATCTGTAATAGTTTCTGGCTGATTTGCTCGGGACTCTAACGAGTCTATTCGGCTGGAAAGACTTTCAATCGACTGAAGAATCTTCTGAAGGGAATCGCTTTCATCTTTGCGCCGTTTCGGTGGGGACCCTCCATGATGTACGTCAGGCGACGAAACAGAGTTTTGGCGGGAAGATGGCGACCGGGAGCGAGACCTTTTTCGCGACTTGTGTCTTCTGTTGGACATGTTCAGCGATTTAAAATATCCTGAAAGGCGACAATATCACCAAGAAGAAACCTACTGTGTAAAAACACAGAGGTAAAACCTAAAAAACGGATAGAAATGGTTAAAAAAAGGCTGTGCAAAGCAAAATACTTACCGAATGGTTTGAAGCACAAGGAAAAAAGCCACCGAAGCATCATGGGACCACGAGATCTAGGTCCCAGGGCCTTGTGGGTATACCCAGGCCTTTTCTATTGTTTTCTTTAGGGGGGTTCACCCTTTTATTGGCGTTTAAAGGTGGTTTGAAGCACTAACAGGGAAATTCCTACCATTTGTTTTCTCATATATTTCGAACGGAGTCTGTGAAATATAATATGAAAAGTTGCTCCGGCAACGGACTAACTTGTCGTGTCTGACTTGTTTTGTAAGCTGTGCCTTCGCTCTTCTCCGAGCTTGTAGGGCATCTCAGCTCTAACACATCACCATCTACTGTAGCTGATCTTCAGTTCTTGGCGAACTCGTTATCGGAGACCCTCTCTGAGAAGGACACCGCTCTACAGCATCTGAGAAGTGCTAACAAGTAAGATTCTATTGTATTATATTCATTCCCTGCTCGGGCGTCTGTATTTTAAAACATGCCTGTATTTTTGTAATAAATTCACCCGACTAGTTTCTTTAGAGTGTACTTAAGATAATTTGGACAAGCCTCCCAGCACTCACTGCGGGGGTTATGTACCAACTGTGAAACCGGGAAAGTGCACTTTTCAGCTATGAATCATATACGTTTTGTTTTTACCCTAATCTTATTCAAGCAACGTCTCGTTTCGGATTATATAGTCTGGCAAAAGAATAACGTTCCAATTGGGGGTTATACCTGCTTGTTAAAAGTTATGGAACGTTAATTAAGTTAAATTAGAATCAAAACCAAGTAATTGTCTTTCTTTTCATTATCATAACTATCGTCAGGATTTTAGGACATCGAGTAGCAGAACTTGAAAAGAAACTGAAGACTTTAGAAGTTTCAGGCTTGTGGTCTTTACAAGGTTTGTACCAGATTTTGAACATTAATTAACTTCAACCTACACGCACTGTAAAGGTGATGTGACTTTGAACATCCTCCTCGTTACTCCGCGTATTTAGCATTCATTGATCCCTCTTTCCCTCCCCACGCTTTCTCCGCCATCCCTTCCCCCTTCCACCCATCTGCGCTCTCTCCAACTACCATCTCTTCTTCCCTCCCTCCCTCCTTGTCTCCCTGCCTCCCTCCCCTCCTACCATCCCACCCTCCATCCATGACATAAATGATAAAATAATAAGCGCTGGACCATGCCACACTGAAAATTTTTCTCCTGGTTTTGATTAACACGTTTGCTGCCTCCTCTGGAATAGTGTTCACGGGTACTATGCTAGTAAAAACGTTTTAAATAACTTTGGTGCAATCTGTGTCAGGTCACCGAGGATATGGCTCCACAGAAGTGGATAAGCTGAGTTGTGATAGACTTCAGTCGTTAATCCCAGAAGAACGCCGATCAAATGGTCACAGCAAGGATGGAGACTGCAGGGATGACGCAAACACGCGAAGCGAGCCGGACTCCCCTTCATCTCCCGGGTGGGACGACGGGCCCCGGAGTCCTGTGCTAGATTTGCGCTCTTTTCATGGCGTGGTCGAGGAAGGCGTGCTCGTTAACGTTACAGGAAGTCCCGGTGACGAGCTGGAAGACCTTGGCTGCTTCGCATTCGAGAACTGTGATGATGACACAGACGGTGAAATCGGGGATTTACATTTGGAGGAACTCGCGTCTGCAAAACCTGTGCACGAGGAATTACCTGAAGCAGAACAGCAAGAGAAAAGCTGCAGCGAAGACGAGCTCACTCGTGGAAAAGGTTTTGATGGTGAACTTCCTCAACGAAGCAACGTAGATTGCAGTGAACTAAGCCATAACGAGGAAAATACCTCAAAGCCCTTTTCCCCGAAATTGGGAAATCACAAAACTCAAATGCTAAGCGACGAGGAAGATCCAGACAGCAAATCTGTATCAGACACTGAGCTTGCTAACTTACTGAAATCAATCAGTTCTGATGATAAGGTATAAAGCCTGTCACTAAGATATTTCCTTGACTGCGGTGCTGTGAAGGAATGGCGTCGCGCAAATACTGCCAGCCAGGAATGCTCATTATTTGCCTGGCACTGAAATATTAATATTTGCAATGTTTACGGTGTGGCAATTTCTACTGAAGTGCGCCACTGAAAGTCGGTTCCTTAAAGGGATTATTTAAACTGAGGTATGGTCCAAGCGACTGTTATGCGTTAATTTATTTCTCGGACACTGGAGGGGTTTTGCCTGTGGAGCTGTATTGTATTCTGTCTATACTAACCATTTCCTCCCTAAGAAATGAAATGTTCTCAAAATGTTATGACAAGTGGGTTATTTAATTATCTTTGCTAAAATGTATAACTTTCTAGAAATCTGTTTCTAGAACTTTCTACTCAGATTGTTTGTGATATTTGTTTAATTGATGCCAATTCTCCTACAAGTTGAAGGTAATAGTATTAGTTCTCGGATCTTGTCTGTTGTATCTCACAGAGTGATGGGTTCGTAATTAACGTTTCTCAAGCCACTTTACCGCCGACACTACACAGGAGAAATTTGAAAACGAAGGTTTCACTCTGAAAACACATCAAATGTTTCCCGTCCACACTACACAGGAGAAATTTGAAAACGAAGGTTTCACTCTGAAAACGCATCAAATGTTTCCCGTCCACACTACACAGAAGAAATTTGAAAACGAAGGTTTTACTCTAAAAACGCATCAAATGTGTCCCGTCCATACTACACAGGAGAAATTTGAAAACGAAGGTTTCACTCTGAAAACGCATCAAATGTTTCCCGTCCATACTACACAGGAGAAATTTGAAAACGAAGGTTTCATTCTGAAAACACATGAAATGTTTCCCGTCCACACTACACAGGAGAAATTTGAAAACGGAGGTTTTACTCTGAAAACGGATCAAATGTTTCCCGTCCACACTACACAGGAGAAATTTGAAAACGGAGGTTTCACTCTGAAAACGCATCAAATGTTTCCCGTCCACACTACACAGGAGAAATTTGAAAACGAAGGTTTCACTCTGAAAACGCATCAAATGTTTCCCGTCCACACTACACAGGAGAAATTTGAAAACGAAGGTTTCACTCTGAAAACGCATCAAATGTTTCCCGTCCACACTACACAGGAGAAATTTGAAAACGAAGGTTTTACTCTGAAAACGCATCAAATGTTTCCCGTCCACACTACACAGGAGAAATTTGAAAACGAAGGTTTTACTCTGAAAACGCATCAAATGTTTCCCGTCCACACTACACAGGAGAAATTTGAAAACGAAGGTTTTACTCTGAAAACGCATCAAATGTTTCCCGTCCACACTACACAGGAGAAATTTGAAAACGGAGGTTTCACTCTGAAAACGCATCAAATGTTTCCCGTCCACACTACACAGAAGAAATTTGAAAACGAAGGTTTCACTCTGAAAACGCATCAAATGTTTCCCGTCCACACTACACAAGAAATTTAAAACAAAGGTTTCACTCTGAAAACGCATCAAATGTTTCCCGTCCACACTACACAGGAGAAATTTGAAAACGAAGGTTTTACTCTGAAAACGCATCAAATGTTTCCCGTCTACACTACACAGGAGAAATTTGAAAACGGAGGTTTCACTCTGAAAACGCATCAAATGTTTCCCGTCCACACTACACAGGAGAAATTTGAAAACGAAGGTTTCACTCTGAAAACGCATCAAATGTTTCCCGTCCACACTACACAGAAGAAATTTGAAACGAAGGTTTCACTCTGAAAACACATGAAATGTTTCCCGTCCACGCTACACAGGAGAAATTTGAAAACGAAGGTTTTACTCTCAAAACGGATCAAATGTTTCCCGTCCATACTACACAGGAGAAATTTGAAAACGGAGGTTTCACTCTGAAAACGCATCAAATGTTTCCGTCCACACTACACAGAAGAAATTTGAAAACGAAGGTTTCACTCTGAAAACGCATCAAATGTTTCCCGTCCACACTACACAAGAAATTTAAAAACAAAGGTTTCACTCTGAGAACGCATCAAATGTTTCCCGTCCACACTACACAGGAGAAATTTGAAAACGAAGGTTTTACTCTGAAAACGCATCAAATGTTTCCCGTCTACACTACACAGGAGAAATTTGAAAACGGAGGTTTCACTCTGAAAACGCATCAAATGTTTCCCGTCCACACTACACAGGAGAAATTTGAAAACGAAGGTTTCACTCTGAAAACGCATCAAATGTTTCCCGTCCACACTACACAGGAGAAATGTGAAAACGAAGGTTTCACTCTGAAAACACATGAAATGTTTCCCGTCCACGCTACACAGGAGAAATTTGAAAACGAAGGTTTTACTCTCAAAACGGATCAAATGTTTCCCGTCCATACTACACAGGAGAAATTTGAAAACGAAGGTTTCACTCTGAAAACACATGAAATGTTTCCCGTCCACACTACACAGGAGAAATTTGAAAACGAAGGTTTCACTCTGAAAACGCATCAATGTTTCCCGTCCACACTACACAGGAGAAATTTGAAAACGAAGGTTTTACTCTGAAAACGCATCAAATGTTTCCGCCGACACTACACAGGAGAAATTTGAAAACGAAGGTTTCACTCTGAAAACACATGAAATGTTTCCCGTCTACCGACACTACACAGGAGGAATTTAAAAACGAAGGTTTCACTCTGAAAACGAATCAAATGTTTCCCGTCCACACTACACAGGAGAAATTTGAAAACGAAGGTTTTACTCTGAAAACGCGTCAAATGTTTCTCGTCCACACTACACTGGAGAAATTTGAAAACGAAGGTTTTACTCTGAAAACGCATCAAATGTTTCTCGTCCACACTACACTGGAGAAATTTAAAAACGAAGGTTTCACTCCGAAAACGCGTGAAATGTTTGCCGTCCACACTACACAGGAGGAATTTAAAAACGAAGGTTTTACTCTGAAAACGCATCAAATGTTTCCCGTCCACACTACACAGGAGAAATTTGAAAACGAAGGTTTCATTCTGAAAACACATGAAATGTTTCCCGTCCACACTACACAGGAGAAATTTGAAAACGGAGGTTTTACTCTGAAAACGGATCAAATGTTTCCCGTCCACACTACACAGGAGAAATTTGAAAACGGAGGTTTCACTCTGAAAACGCATCAAATGTTTCCCGTCCACACTACACAGGAGAAATTTGAAAACGAAGGTTTCACTCTGAAAACGCATCAAATGTTTCCCGTCCACACTACACAGGAGAAATTTGAAAACGAAGGTTTCACTCTGAAAACGCATCAAATGTTTCCCGTCCACACTACACAGGAGAAATTTGAAAACGAAGGTTTTACTCTGAAAACGCATCAAATGTTTCCCGTCCACACTACACAGGAGAAATTTGAAAACGAAGGTTTTACTCTGAAAACGCATCAAATGTTTCCCGTCCACACTACACAGGAGAAATTTGAAAACGAAGGTTTTACTCTGAAAACGCATCAAATGTTTCCCGTCCACACTACACAGGAGAAATTTGAAAACGGAGGTTTCACTCTGAAAACGCATCAAATGTTTCCCGTCCACACTACACAGAAGAAATTTGAAAACGAAGGTTTCACTCTGAAAACGCATCAAATGTTTCCCGTCCACACTACACAAGAAATTTAAAACAAAGGTTTCACTCTGAAAACGCATCAATGTTTCCCGTCCACACTACACAGGAGAAATTTGAAAACGAAGGTTTTACTCTGAAAACGCATCAAATGTTTCCCGTCTACACTACACAGGAGAAATTTGAAACGGAGGTTTCACTCTGAAAACGCATCAAATGTTTCCCGTCCACACTACACAGGAGAAATTTGAAAACGAAGGTTTCACTCTGAAAACGCATCAAATGTTTCCCGTCCACACTACACAGAAGAAATTTGAAAACGAAGGTTTCACTCTGAAAACGCATCAAATGTTTCCCGTCCACACTACACAGGAGAAATGTGAAAACGAAGGTTTCACTCTGAAAACACATGAAATGTTTCCCGTCCACGCTACACAGGAGAAATTTGAAAACGAAGGTTTTACTCTCAAAACGGATCAATGTTTCCCGTCCATACTACACAGGAGAAATTTGAAAACGAAGGTTTCACTCTGAAAACACATGAAATGTTTCCGTCCACACTACACAGGAGAAATTTGAAAACGAAGGTTTCACTCTGAAAACGCATCAAATGTTTCCCGTCCACACTACACAGGAGAAATTTGAAAACGAAGGTTTTACTCTGAAAACGCATCAAATGTTTCCCGCCGACACTACACAGGAGAAATTTGAAAACGAAGGTTTCACTCTGAAAACACATGAAATGTTTCCCGTCTACCGACACTACACAGGAGGAATTTAAAAACGAAGGTTTCACTCTGAAAACGAATCAAATGTTTCCCGTCCACACTACACAGGAGAAATTTGAAAACGAAGGTTTTACTCTGAAAACGCGTCAAATGTTTCTCGTCCACACTACACTGGAGAAATTTGAAAACGAAGGTTTTACTCTGAAAACGCATCAAATGTTTCTCGTCCACACTACACTGGAGAAATTTAAAAACGAAGGTTTCACTCCGAAAACGCGTGAAATGTTTGCCGTCCACACTACACAGGAGGAATTTAAAAACGAAGGTTTTACTCTGAAAACGCATCAAATGTTTCCCGTCCACACTACACAGGAGAAATTTGATAACGAAGGTTTCACTCTGAAAACGCATCAAATGTTTCCCGTCCACACTACACAGGAGAAATTTCATAACGAAGGTTTTACTCTGAAAACGCATCAAATGTTTCCCGTCCACACTACACAGGAGAAATTTGAAAACGAAGGTTTTACTCTGAAAACGCATCAAATGTTTCCCGTCCACACTACACAGGAGAAATTTGAAAACGAAGGTTTCACTCTGAAAACACATGAAATGTTTCCCGTCCGCACTACACAGGAGAAATTTGAAAACGAAGGTTTCACTGTGAAAACGCAGAAAATGTTTCTCGTCCGCACTACACAGGAGAAATTTGAAAACGAAGGTTTTACTCTAAAAACGCATCAAATGTGTCCCGTCCACACTACACAGGAGAAATTTGATAACGAAGGTTTTACTCTGAAAACGCATCAAATGTTTCCCGTCCGCACTACACAGGAGAAATTTGAAAACGAAGGTTTTACTCTAAAAACGCATCAAATGTTTCCCGTCCACACTACACAGGAGAAATTTGATAACGAAGGTTTTACTCTGAAAACGCATCAAATGTTTCCCGTCCACACTACACAGGAGAAATTTGATAACGAAGGTTTCACTCAGAAAACACATCAAATGTTTCCCGTCCGCACTACACAGAAGAAATTTGAAAACGAAGGTTTCACTCTGAAAACACATCAAATGTTTCCCGTCCACACTACACAGGAGAAATTTGAAAACGAAGGTTTCACTCTGAAAACACATCAAATGTTTCCCGTCCACACTACACAGGAGAAATTTGATAACGAAGGTTTTACTCTGAAAACGCATCTAGTTTCTCGTCCACAATACGCCGGAAGAAGTTGAAAACGCAATAATCAATTATCATTTTAGATTTGTTTGCCCCTGCGTAGTCAATCGAACCCAATCGAACTGTATTTTAATCTTACAAAATCAACCTTATTCCGCGGATTGAGCGCGACTGAGTTCGATTCCGTACGTTCCGTTGATAATGCTGGGTGTTTTCGGGAATCTCAATCAGGGAAATCACATGATAATCGTAACACCGGCGTTTTTGGAATAGTTCCGTTTACAGTGGCTTCATCCACACGATAACGAGAAGCCGGCGTTTCGGTTTCAAGAGCATTTTCGAAAAGTTCCGCAGTTTTCATGACGGATTAGCGTTGACGGAAGGCCTAACCGTAAGAAATGAAGCTGCTTTTTCAAATTCCTCCAGCGTAATGTAGACACTGCCTAAGCACAGGGTACCCTCACATCCGTTTAAAATATATGAATAAAAGATCAAACTACCTTTATCGCGTGTGTTTTGTGTTTTGTGGCGGCCAATTTTCGCGTACGCGGTCTGCCAGTGCGAGGTCTGTCGGAAACTGAAATTATGTAAATCGCTTTCTAAAAAGTGACTGAGCGATCGGATCTTCCGAGAATTTACGAGTCCCAGACTTTTAAAATTTCGGTTTCAGACCGCGCGCTGCATTAAAATTCAAAATGGCCGCCACAAATCACAAAACAGAGCTCGCTGTGCCGAAAGCTGGCTTACAGGCTAGTGCACGCGGGAAGATTCGCCTGACAATGACTCCTCACTAGCAAGAACTGAAACACCGCCTTGTTCACATCAGTAGGAGCGAATAACGTGTTCCAATGTCCTGCGCTTGCGCTATGCATGTGAGAGAAGCAGTTAAATTGCCAAGTTTATTAAGCATGAATATATTACATCGGATGATTATCCGTATCAAAAAACAGATTTTTTCCTTAAGGAATAAAGGAAGGCTAGTCTAATTGCACCCTCTAACTGCTGTCGACGCTTATAATTATTTCTATTTCAGGCTTAGGTTTGCAAAAGAAAGCAACACTAATTTCTACTTGTAGTAACTATAATTAGATATTCGTGTCCAAATAGAAATTTCAAATTAGAGATTCCTTGATTTCAATTACTTGTTGGCTGAGAAAACCTGATGTTTATTTCAGCATGTTACTAATTAACTGATTTCTGTGAAGGAGTATATGTCTTCATAGACAGGCCCGTGTGATCTTTGATGTCACCTTGTTTCTTCTGATATCATTTTCTCCTTTCAATTCAACCTCTAAACGGTATTCACATTTCCGTCGTCAATCAGAACTTACAGTCTTTCTCAATTTCACACTTATTCAATAATTATTACTTGCATTTAAAGAAATCTAATCCGATCCTCCTCTTGCATCTCTTGGGTAATACTCTGCCAGAATGGATTGTGGGATTCGCTTTAACATCTCTTTAGGGAAATTCGCAGTAGGGACCAGCCAATATCCAGCGACTCGAACACCGAGCGATTTTCGTACGTGCCTAAAAGACAAGAAAAGAAATCAATATAAAACACTTGTAAAAATACTTACAAGTGCTTTAAGAAGAGAAGTTTGTGATGTCTTACACTTTCAGTTCAGTGAGTGATGGACACGGAAGTTCTTCCTAGAGCATAATATTTCGGAACCATTTTAGAACTGAAAAAGTTATTTACTAATTACTAATGAAGAAGCTCTTTTTCTCCTACCTTGTGTAATGAAATTCTTTTCAAACTTGGACAAAAATTCTAAATACAACAAGTCTTCGGATGTGAGAGCCTCTTCTCCCACCACAGCTTTCATGGCTTGTACGTCTTTACCAATGGCATAGTTAGCGTACTGAAAAAGAAAAACAGCATAAACATAGGTAGCCCAAAGAGTCACCAAAACCAAGGTAATACTGAACATGTAGCGAATAACAAACCCAAGCAACGAACCAATCAAAATTAAACGGCTGATCTCTTTGTTCGTGACTGTTTGAAAACCCAGCATGTTTGCTGATTGAATAAAAGCAATCGTGGCGCTTGGCAAATGCCAAGAGAAATGGTGACCACTTCAGAAGCATATCACCTAGTCTAGGTGATATGCTTCTGCCACTTATAACAAGAAATTTAGGTCGAAACTACAGATGTAATGTAACATTATTTCGCCCGAATTGGCTGAATTCAGGAAGTAATTTAAGTGCCAACTGGAATACACGTAAATCTGTCTTCTACAGTGTCCTCAGATTCCTTGGAGAGACTAAAGAATCAAAAGGTATTAATATTTGTTTAATCAACATTCCAAATCATCTCTAGTTCCAGACCTTCTACCATATCCAGATTTCATACCGTGAGGGCCCGGGTATGAAGCCGTGTATTATGGGATTAACAACACAAGACCCGTATATTCTGGAAAGAACACACCGGGCTTTACAAAATCCTCAAGTTTGGTGACAGTTAGGCCAATATTGAACAAGATACAGCCATTCAAAAACTTAAAAAATTTACTAAGAAATGTATCGATTGCCGGACAGTTGTCCGGAAATGTCCAGCAATCCATACATTTCACTGCAAATTTTGGAGTTTTTGAATGACTGTATCTTGCTTAACATTAGACCAATTGACACGAAACTTCAGGATTTTGTAAAGCTTGGTGTGCTCTTTCAGAATATACGGGTCTTCTGTTGTTAAGCACATAACACACGGACTCATACCCAGGCCCTCACGGTATGAAATCCGGCAATTTAAACACGTCCGAAATCTTCATCCGCGTCGTTCCTAAGCTAGGTTCCACGGACTGCGAGGAAATTCCGGCACAGTAAGTATTTTCGTCCATGACGTTTCAGTTGTCCCGGTTTTGCAAAGTAACTGGTCGATTGTGGACGGTCAGATGGAAAGTAAGGTGCTTTGATCGTGAAAAACATAAAAGAGCTAGTTTCATACCAACTGGTTAGAAACGTCAGCATGATCCTTTCTCGTCATGCCTTCGCCAATAGCAGACTTCATCAACCTCGACAACCGATGGTAGCACGTTGATTGGAGGATAAACCTGGAAAAAAGGTTTAGCAGGTAAAGTAAGCTTAGATGTTGAAGCAAGAGAGTCGAAGTGTCAACTGCTTGTTTTGTTTATTGGTTATAACCCCAATCACGACGTACAATAACTTTTTAAGACCTGTTAAAACCAAACTGAATTATTCGACCACAAAGATCCACACCTGTCTATTATGCAGTTGACGATCAACATAGATCTGTCCCTCTGTAATATATCCTGTTAAATCCGGGATTGGATGGGTGATATCTAAAAACAGTGAGAAAAAGGAGTGTTTTTAGACTCGAGACAAATGTTTTGAAATACCGTAAATTCACTCAGCACTGTAAAAACGAAACCTTACCGTCGTTAGGCATAGTTAGAATGGGGATTTGTGTAATGGAACCATTTCTTCCTTCGACACGCCCAGCTCGCTATGATTTAATTAAGAATAAACATATCAATATCAGTCAGTCATGATCAGCGAAGTGGTAAAATTACGCAAATTTGAACTCAACATCTTTTACATGTAATCCTAAAAGCACAAACAAGACTGTACCTCATAAATTGTGGCCAAATCAGTGTACATGTATCCTGGAAAACCGCGACGACCTGGAACTTCTTCACGAGCTGCAGAAACCTGCACAGTGAAAATGCATTTATTGTAACTATTAGAGATGCCATTGAGCATTACTTTGCTGTGGTGTGCTTCATTTGGAAAACTGAACATTCACGTGAAACTTTGAAACTAATGTGTCCAAAATACCAACAGGTGCTAGTGCAAAGCAGTCTAATAGCTAAATAAATCACCGAGATCATTGCACACAATAAATGATGCAATTTAGTACTGATCGACGTTTTCCATTTTGCCGAATTATACAGAGTGGATTTGACTAGTATAAAATAATGATCTGACTTAAAGGAATTTTTGGGCTTCAACGTCAAAATAATTTTAACCCCAACATTTCTCATTTCCCCTTCACCGTAATCTGACTGTTCCTGAAAACCACACCCAAGAAACAGTGGACTGATGGAAGGCTACCACACAGAACATACCTCTCGCAAAGCCTCAGCGTAAGAGCTCATGTCCGTAAGAATAACTAAGACATGGTTTTCACACTGGTATGCCAGGAACTCTGCTGTCGTCAATGCCAGACGAGGTGTAATGATACGCTCGATACTGCAGAAACAAATTTAAAGGCCGTATCAGTTATTAGTAAAATCCAACTAGTGGTCTATTATCAATGCTACGTTCTGATTGGTTGAGCTACTAGTAGGCTATGTGTTATAGCCACTAGTAGCGAAAGCGCCGGCTTCGAAAACCAAAAGAAAGTCTTACGTTGGATCATTGGCAAGGTTGAGAAACAAGCAGACATTCTCCATGGAACCATTTTCTTCAAAGTCCTGCTTGAAGAAACGTGCTGTTTCCATGTTGACCTGGAAAGAGTCAAAAGAAGACAATTCTTATATTTTAAGTATTGAGGACATTTAATGTCATTAAAGGAGCAGTGTCACGAAGATTTTGCTGTTTTAGGTCAGTTCTGTGCTAAAATCATTACTTTAAGGCTTTAATCATAAACAAAATGCTTCTGTAAAGCTACGACAAAGATATCAAAGGAATTTTATCAGAGAGGGCTAACCATAATAAAATTCTCGAGGATTTTTGGAACACGTAACATCAAAATTGAAAAAATTGGCAAATTTTTTCAAGTTTCAATCCACTTCGAACCATGCCATCCATAGTGACAGGCGACAGGAAACAGTTTCAGTACATTCAAATACTCTACATGTACATAACAAAACTAAAATTCAATTGATGCAAAGACACCTTCTGGCCTTTTATAAAGTTGCGAAGTAGCGTGACAATGTCCCTTTAAGAAGGGTAAGAGAATCTGGAATAAGTTGTGCCATATATTTGTGGTTTGTACAAGTGCTGGTAACACTGACACTACAGATGTATCTTTACAATAGTACAACAGTTGTAAAATGTTCTTTATGCGGTCCACTTACACCCATAGCAGCAAAAACGATGGCAAAGTTGTCACTGTGGTCATCCATTACACCCTTTTTAAACTTCACCAAGCCTGCTTGCCGACAAATCTGGGCTGCAATCTGATATAGAACACAAACACAGTCACACAAAGTTTCAATTTTATTGATTGAATACAATGCATGAAAAGAGAACAATTTATAATAGTCGACAATAACATTACTACTGTCAATATTAACTTACATCATTGTGAGGCAGACCTGCTGCAGAAAATATTGGGATCTTTTGGCCACGAGCAATGCTGGAAAAAATTGTCAAAACATATAATCATATTAGTACTGTCTTTGATGAGATCTTTGTCACACAGGTAACAGCATTTGTTGCCTGTGAACACAAATTATGGACATCTGGCTGCTATGATGAAATGTTCATCTCTACTACTATCAGAGATCCACAGACGTTTCATAGAGCTGGAAAAAGTAAATTCTACTGTTTGAATGAACTTCCCAATAAGGAGAACCCTGATCACCAGCAAATGTGTTTTAGAAACCTTGAAAAACTATGTCTTTAAACCATTATTATACATTCATCAGTATCCAGTAGATTTGACGTCAGGGCAATACCCTACATTTGACAATTTTTTCCCTTTTCTTGCAACAACTACATGACACAATTGATCACTTATAGGATATTAAGAGCTTGGAGAAAAGAAAACATACATGTACTGGCAGCAACACCATTAAAATCCAAGTTATATCCTACAAAGTGTGTTCATACTAACCTGTTCATGGTATCAATGGCAGAAATTCCAGTTTGAATCATTTCTTCAGGATAAATCCTGGACCATGGGTTGATTGGTTGACCTGTGCAAGAACGATTAATGCAGTTGACCTACAGTGTGCAGTATGTATCAAGCATACATGGATGCATACTGGTACGTGTATGTACTGTATGAATATAAAAGTTACACTTTGATTGCCAACACTTGCATGGTTCACATACTATACAATACAATCCAATGATGTACGGTAATTTTAAATTATTCAGTACTAAATAGTTCAGTGAATCTCCCTGCCATCAGTAAGGGTGGATTACAAAAACACAATGTAATAGTTAGCATGTTGGACTCTAGATGGAGTGGTCCAGGTTGTGCCGAGGTACATCCCTGACCTGCGTTAAAACTGTATTGCAATCTTGAGCCAGACACTTTAGTCTTGGAGTAGTGCTCTCTACTCATTTGCATAAATGCATATCCACTAATCTAATAGTGGGGCTCCTGCAATGGACTGGGATTCCATCCAGGGTGGAAAAAATGCTTTTAAAAGCAGAAAACTGGGAATAGCTCTGGTGGTACATGCATAGACCACTTGACTTTTAGTACTGTTTTACTACCAGATGTAAGCTCTGAACGATATCAAGTAATTGTGGAGAGTAAAATTTAATCGAGTCTTCATTTGACAAATAATGACCATAATTTTGCATGTGTAACATTTAATAAATAATAACCACCTTGAATATCCAAAAATCTTCTGCCATGACTGCGGGGCCTTTATCAATTGCCTTTCCCGATCCATTGAATACACGCCCTAGAAAGCCAGATTAGAAATATTGCAAATACATGTACATAATAATTTATTATAGATTGCTGGCTGGGACTATCACATTTGCTACATCTTAGGTAATTTACAAGATAGAACATGTAATTTCTAAACTTCTAACAGGCCATCTGATAGGGTGCAGAAAAAAACTGAAAATTATGCGGAAATTTTCGGCAATATTATGCGGAAGAAAGTGACGATTATGCGGAAAACACGTCAGATTATGCGGAAATTTCTACAATTTAATTAAGTTGCTCCCATGGCTTTTTCCAACGTATAAAACACACGTTAACGTCTTACCGATAATTTTAGTCCTTTACCACACGTTTGACCTTTTGCTGCTATTTGTGGACACGTATTTCTTCGTTCAGCGCAATTTTTCCATGGTTTTCGAAGGTTTTCGTTGTTGTGTTTGTCCGAAGCTTAGTAACCAGGCATTAAATTGGACGAGAAAAACTGGACACCACTAGAACTAGAACCAGGCCCATCACAAGAAGACGCACGGAACGCCTGGAGGCTTAAAATTGTTTACGAACGAAAAGACGTGTTTTCGTCGCTGTTTTCGGTGAATAACTTCTTCAAAATGATCAATCTCTTCGATATTTTTGCTTCTGATGATGGTAATCAGTTGCTTTCTCGCTTATATGTAGCAATTTTCTAGTTTTATGCAGAAAAATGCCCCAAGGATGCGGAGGATGCGGAAGTAGGCGAATTATGCGGATCCGCACCACCGCATCCTGTCAGATGCCCTGTTCTAAACATGCAAGTTTTAAATCTATTTTTAAATGAACACTTAAAAATACTCAGATCTTCCCCCAAAAGGGGTTTTTTTTTTTTTTTTTGATGTTTTTTTTTTTTTCTATAAATCTACTTAAATCTCTACATTCATCGTACTAGATCATACATCTGCACACCACCAATAAAAATGATTCTCCTCAGCTAACATGCTGATGACACAGGTGGTCCCTTAAAATGTCCCCAGTAAATTCGCCTAGTGGTTGTGTTTAGCAGCGATACCTGAAGTGTTTTCCTCTCAAAAACCTGTGGGGGATAAGAAACAGGATCAAACATTGCAGAACATGAGCTACATTGAATTACAAATTATGCCATAAAATAAGAAGGCAACAAGGATTGTTTCCAACATCCAGTGATAAGGGTAATGTGTTTTCAAATGGTCCCTTTCCCTTGAAACTACCTTGCAGCTGTTAGTTGGTCTGTTCATTAACAATGCCACTCTAATTTAGTGGGGAGAAGTGTTTACGTTGCACTTTTTTTTTGTGACCACTTTAACAGCTGACTAATGAGACTGAGCTTGGCTAAGGGGCCTGCTTGGTGGGATTGGTAGACAGGAGTATTCTATTCTGGGTTACCTGCTACGTGTAGCAATTTTATTCAATAGTCAGGTACTCAAAGCTAACTTTTACAGCAGCGTGGTGATCTACTGGTAGGTGTCAAAATGGCAAAATGACGGAGTTACAATCTACAAAAGAGACTGGGGGGTAACTACAGGTAGAAGTAACCTCAATTCCTGGTGGAAATAGACAACGCTTCAAGTAACCTTGTGATTCATGGTTAGAGTTACCGGATATAGGTTTCTCGCAAGTTCACTGTTTAAAGAGTGGCAGGTGAGTTTGTAGTCTAAACAGAACGCAGGGGTATGTTGGATCAAACAACATACAAGGTTTTATAAAATAGTAAAAAGGTAAAAAAACTAGTTAAAAATGTTTGAACTAAACGTTTTCAGATCTTGCGATCATCTTTCCAGAGTGCTTGAATTTAGCATAAAACACAAACTGTGTTTTATATTTGTGGTTACGTAATACCAGTTCCCATGGGGTATAGAGTAAGATGGAATGACTGGACTTGTTTATTTAGGACTGGATTGAAGCGTGCGATGTAAAATGCCTCTTTTATTTTCCTCTTTGTCCAGGAGTGAGCCGAAGTCAAAATGTCCCATGTGAATTTGTGTTCAGGGTGTGTCTTTAAGTGTTTGGCCGGTTCTGATTGTTTGTTTATATCGGAATGTTCGTTGACACGTACTTCAAGATTGCGTGCAGTTTCACCAATGTAAACTTGATTGCAAGTACACGTGCCTCTGTATATTACGTGCGATGGATGAGTGTTTTTGTCTTTGAGTTTGAAGAGGGTTTCAATCTTGCGTGTTTGCCACAAGATATGGAAGTTGAATTTCCCTTTGGTGTATTTGTTAAGTTTTGTTATGAATTTCCTACTTTCAAATTCATTTCTCCTACAAAATGGTAGTTGAATGCCGATTTTTGTTCTTTCATCAAACCAGTGAACAGGAATAATCGTCTCATCATCTCTTGCCGTTGGGTTTTCAAAATCGTTAATAACCTCATTAACGAATTTGGCGGGATATCCAGATCGGATGAAAGATTGTTTAATAGCTTGTACTTCTTCTTGCCAATTTGTGGCTATTCGTTTTGCCCTGTGAAGTGCACCTAAGATAGTGTTGCGTTTCCATTTATGTGGAATGGCCGATTTCCAATGTACTTGTAGTTTCCCTGGTTTTTGATGGACTTTAGTAGTAAAATTTCCCTCTTGATGGGTAAAGGCGGTGTCTAGGAAGTGATCCGCGTTTTCTTCTACTGTGAACTTAATATTTGGATGGTAACTGTTGAGATTTTCAAGAAGAATGTCCGGGGCATTGGCTTTCCTTTTTGTGCAACAATCGTCTACATATCTGTTTGTCTACATATCTGTAGAAAGAAAACCCGACGGATCACTTCCTAGACACCACCTTTACCCAGCAAGAGGGACAATTTTACTACTAAACGTCCGATCAAAATAACCAGAGGAAACTGAACAAGAGTACATTGGAAATCGGCCCATTCCACATAAATGGAAGACGCAAAAACACTATCTTAGGTGCACTTCACAGGGGCAAAACGACTAGCCCACAAATTGGGCAGGAAAGAAAGTGAAGAATACAGCTATGTATAACAATGCTTCTCATCCGATCTGGATATCCCGCCAAATTCTGTTAATGAGGTTATTAACGCTTTTGAAAACCCAAACGGCAAGAGGATGATTGAGGACGATTATTCCTGGTTCACCGGTTTGATGGGGGGGAAAGAACAGAGAAAGTCAGCATTTCAACTACCATTTTGTAGAGAAAATGAATTTTGAAAGTAGGAAATTCATCAACAAAACTTAACAAATACACCAAAGGGAGAATTCAACTTCCATATCTTGTGGCAAACACGCCAAGATTGAAACCCTTCTTCAAACTCAAAAGACAAAAACCACTCATCTCATTCGCCACGTAATATACAGCAGGCACGTGTACTTGCTTAATCAAGTTTAACATTGGGGAAAACTTGCACGCAATTTGGCTTGCTATTGAAGTCACGTGTCACCGAACCTTCCCGATATAAACAAACAATCAGAACCGGCAGCAAACACTAAAAGGACACATCTCCTGAACACAAATTTCACCATGCTAGGACATTTTGCCCTTGGGCGGCACACCTTCCTGGACAAAGAGGAAAATAAAAGAGGCATTTTACATGTCGCCACGCCTTCAATCCAGTCCTAAATATAACAAGTCCAGTCATTCCATACGTACTCTATTACCCTCATGGGAACTGGTATTACGATAGACTACAAAAATTAATATAAGACAGTTTGGTTTTATGCACAAATTCAATCATCTCATGAGATGATGACCGCAAAGAGACTCGAAAACCGATTAAGCTCAAAAAACATTTTAAACAGTTTTTTACCCTTTAACTATTTATAATAACCTTTACTCGGCGGAAATTGGTACATAACAACAAGGTTATTTACTCCAGGAGGCAATGCAGGTACCTCTCCACTCAAGACTTCCACAACAAGCACAGGCTTAGGCGTTGTTCACGTACCACTTGAATAAACAACCCTCTGTCCTAAATCTTTAACATCTTTGTCACTGTTTGTATAAATCACGGCCTCGTTGCCAGATATCCACATAACCTCTCTGTTACACTTTCAACACAACAGGACCTCCGTCAAGACTTTACATGCGAACCTTCGTCCACACTTCAGTATAAACACTACGACTGAACCATGAGATAATTTTCGTCAATGAAAACTTCCTGGGAAAAACCCCTTAAAAACTACAACCGCTTCGCTTATATACTTTACAGCATAAGAGTCGAGAGATCTTTTGCCGGCTCTGAGTTCTAAATAAAGTAATATTACAATGTAAAAACTAATTTATCAGCAGCAGAGGTAAACGGTCTACAAAAAATTGCACTTACCGTATTTGACGCGTGCATGTATAAGTCGCAACGGATCGTGTATAAATCCGACCCCTACATTTTCCAGGTCCAAAAATCAGATTTTTTCATCATTTACAGTGAAACGTCTGCGATAAAATTCATAACCAATAGACAATTTCCCCAAAACGTCAAATCCTTTTCTTCCTGAGAATGTCACTGACAAACACGGAGTGAATTAAACGTAAAAAAGCAGAGGTGTAAGCGTACGCTGTGAAGCTTTGTCAAGACTCATTTAATCACGATTTAAGCACATACAAGCTCTTTCGATTTACTAGCGAAGTATTTTATGATATTTGGGAGTAAATCGCATTGCATTTAACTAACCTGATCTCGATGTTGAGTTTAAAAGGAGATTTAGATAGAAGACCAAAGGAATACCGAAGAGCTTCGAAAGATCGCTCAATAAAAACACCACCATCTTGGAAAACTTGGTAACCAAACTACGAATTGGAGGAGTACTGGAAACTAAGTTAACTCCACGTGCTTTCTGAAGTTTGCCAGGTCACTAAGTACAGTAATCGTTCGATAAAAATGAAAGTTCAGCATTGTAAACAGCGAGCAAAGCTCTAGAGAAATGTCTGCTCCACAGACAAAAGACATGATAGAAATCATCTCCAGTAGGTTTACGTTTAAAGCATGTAACATTTATTATTTCACACTTTTTTGTTGAAAAAGAATGCGCTGGAAACTAAGAAACTCGATCACAATTAGAAACTGGTTTTGTAAACTCAGTTTTCCGATATGCACTTCAGGCAATTGTTATGTTAATTTCTTGGACTGCTCTGTCAGGTCTTTGTGTATGACTCGGAGGGGTGCGGCATAGAGTCGAGGGCCGATTTTTTGGGCTGACTTTTTGGGGCGTGAAAGGTCGACTTATACACAAGTAAATACAAGTAGTCACCCACATGACACGAAACTAATTAATAAGCGAGGAAGAATCCGAGACTAAATTAGCATATTCGCGAATGTTCCGAAGTCAGCGCAACAATTTTTTTAAATGTACATAGGCCCCAGCTTTAAACCATCGGATTTCTAGAGAATAACAGGTATTCTTGAATGTCTGGGCATTACGCATCTTTTCTCATATTTTCCCTACCTGTACCACAGCGCTTTCGATTCCATTACTTCGGCGTGACTTGAACCACTTCTTTTGGACGGCATCTGACGTGTTAATGTACCAATCTCTGCATCTTGGAACTACATAACAACCAATATGATTAAAATAAAGATGATGATGGAGAGATGTGCACTAATACTAACATCATGGAACATTATCAAACTTTTCAACCAGTTTTCAGGATCACCATGTATATGATAATATTATTGTTGTTTTCCTTTGTCAGTCTCTTTATTCCTTCTTTTTTAAGGAATTTGTATTGCACTTCAGATGATCAGGCCGTCTACTCTCCAGATAACCAGCTACTTTGTGAAAGCCATTTGAGTACAACCGCATATGTGTAACGCTCAGAAAATAGCTCACAAAACCACATAGTCTAACCAGAAATTAAGTGTAACGAAATTGGCCAGAGTGAATGCAGACCATGCTCACTGCAGCCAAAATAATTAAAACTGCATAGACCACAGTGCATACACAACCACTAATTTGGGGGCCAGGGGTATCAAAGAATTAATGCTACATGCAAAATTAATACTAACCTGCTTAAGATGCTTAAATATCAAAAGGAGTAAATTTTCTTAAAAATGTCCCAACTACATGTATTTTGTCACCACATTGTCTGGATTCATCAGTGTGTTCACTGAGGGCAGCCCCCATTATATTATGAGCTCTAGTAAAGTTTCTTTTACAAAAGCCACTAAAGTGTCATTCAAAGTGATTTGTGACTAAAGAAAAATGACGATATCCACTGTTTTGCTCTAAACAATTCTGATACAAGATGAAACCTGGTCTGTACCCCCATAATAAATTGATCCATATTTAGCCTAAAGGTAGGGTTTCACAGTTTGCCACTTTTTCGACTATTAAAAGTGTCTGTTTATCACTTTCATGCAACATGATTCTCCACCAAGCACCAATTGGCTAGAAAGTGTAGTTCTGATCTAAAAATATAATAAATATATACACAAAATTTACATGTATATGGTTTACCACTGCAAATGACCTCATAATGAACGTCAAAGTAACAGTGCGTATCATTTCGATAACAGCATTGTACTGATCACAAAAAATTGGCATACAACCAAATGTTTTTAAGGGCTTTAAAACTTTTATGGGCCAATTTCCAAGCAGTTTCCCATTGGTAGACATTTCTACAGGAAAAGTTAATAGATTTATTCTACATTTCTAAACCGCTTTTACCGTAATAAAACATGAGAAATCATGACATGAAGTTCGAAAGCATGATAAAACAAGTGGTTTATGTAATTTGTCCTGCAGCCAACAGAATGCTTCAGAACATGTTTGTGATATAAAAAAGGAGACAGTTAACACATGGTACACTGAAAGGGTCATCAAGTTACAGTTTGTTGCACCCTTTGCATTGTTTTACACTGACCAGTTAGTGCATAAAAACTAGAAGAAGAAGCCCATCAAGGTTTGCCAACATGTTGGACAAACTGTTACACATTATGCTCAAAGCTGCGAAGGGGCAACTGAGCAATCAGAATTCCAGGCACACTGAAGGCCCACGGTTGGGCGAGAGGTTTTAAGATGTCATTAGAACTTTCAAATCCTGAATAACACTGTATCTAAAAATTGGAAACATACACCACTGCAAATTGACAGTTACAATTTAGCCACTACATGTAGGTCTTCTTGGAAGTTTTTTTTTGCACATTAGATAATGTCACAAACTAAAAAATAAATGCATTTCTCACACACCTCGGGTGAGCCATAGTCAAGCTGACCGCCGCCAAACTGACTCTTTATTTCTCAAAACCAATACAGCCTAGCAGTATACTTAATGTAGGCCAAGAATTACTGAGTAATATAATAACACACGCTTATAAGAGCGTAGTAAGACTCCATGTTGGACTAATCTTAATAAGAATATCAAAACCCAAACTAAAGTGTATGTTATCCACATTAAGGAAGGGTTGAGGTGGGTATACATGGGGCCTCAAAACCTACACGTCAGCAATGGCGGCCCGCAAAACAGCAATGACAAACACTGAGCATGTGATCAAAAAAACACAAACCCTACAGGCCCAGGCCCCAGCGGTGTGTGAGAAAAACATTTTGACTTCTTCGTTCCTCACCAAGTGGAAAATACAACCCTGGAAATTTGCTTTGTTTAATATTTCTTTTATTTCCTGCTAGCCTTTTATGCAAATTCCACATGCACAGTACTGTAAGCTATCAACTTACGCTTAAAGGCTAATTGTCCAAATAGAGCAACTGTAATTGAGCCCGCCAACCACAACTTTCATTCACACTTGTTTGGTGACCCAAACCATGACAACTGATGTTGACGTGAGTGACCACACGGTTAA
>JAHPZR010032818.1:20000-30007 GCA_019787425.1 Platygyra sinensis | reverse complement strand
GACGTTCGCGCCCAAAAACTTCCCACGCACAGATTTTTTTAAAACTTTGACTGCAGGTAGAAAATGGTAAGATTAGGTTAAAAACGTAAAAAAAATCGGGGGTCACCGAACTCATTTTGAAGATAAGGCGCAGCTCAGACAATAGCATTTCTAGGATTTCCAGTCATTCGAGGCAATTCTGGCCGGATTCATTACTATCGGCATTTATTTAAGTTGAAGAATCATATCTAAGTTATGTGTGTTTAAAACAGCATATATAGGCCTATTCGATAGATCTTTGCTACATATGTCATTAAATCAGCTAGAATTAGCCTTGAAAAAATACAACTTTTAAGTTACGCACACCTGTATCCACGTACCAATTCGACCCTATTTGAATAGTATATGAGAAATAATTAAAACTTCCCACGTACAGATTTTTTTTGTTTTGTAGTATTATGGAAAGAATCAGAAAAGGAAGGAAGTGATCTGCCGAAAAAAAAGTGGGGGTCACCGAGCATCCAACAAAAATATTCGCACACAAAGTTAACGCAAAGGTCATCAGCCCTATGTTTTGTTGAGTTTTAGACTCGGTGCGCGCGCTTGAAAATGACGTGGCACGCGCGTGACCGATGAATAGCGTGCGCACTAGAGATGCGCAGTAGCAATGGGCGCGAACGTCCTTAAGTAAGTATAAGTAAGTGTCAAATGTAAATTTGAAAAAGAAGACAGCCAAAAAGTCCCTAATACAATTTACGTTTTTTTTAATAAGCCCGCTTGCTTAGAGTGTTTTTTTTTTACAGACAGCTACTATCTATCCGGGTATTTTCCTCGGACGGGCACTATGGGCCGATGGTGTCGCTCCGCGGATAAACACTTTCGCGTCACGTGATCAGTTGAAACCAGTAAAAATCGGAAAAAATTTAGTGGTGAACTATAATTAACAATTAGACTACAAGCCCGAGTTTACTTCGAGCAGATAGTCAACGAGGCGCAGCCGAGTTGACTATCGCTCGTAGAAAACGAGGGCGAGTAGTCTAATTGTTTTAGTATAAATTTACCGTAGTCTCATTGCATAAAAAGAAAAAAATGTCTAAAAACGCGTAGAAAAGAACTGTTTTATTATGTTACATCAGGTTCAAACGTGATGCGCGATGTGCACTGATGCGTAACTGTTGACTACCAGCAGATAGAAAACGGTAATATAGCCAATCAAATTCACGGATTCACAGTAGACTACGGTAAATTTATACTAATTTGTGATAGCTGTACACCCATTCTTTGACTTTGAAGTTAAGACAAAATTAGTAACTTAATAGCCGGAGACATTAAAGTATTATTTGAAGTTCTCTTCTGACAAGAAATATGAAAAGTTGCTCCGGCAACGGACTAACATGTCGTGTCTGACTTGTTTTGTAAGCTGTGCCTTCGCTCTTCTCCGAGCTTGTAGGGCATCTCAGCTCTAACACATCACCATCTACTGTAGCTGATCTTCAGTTCTTGGCGAACTCGTTATCGGAGACCCTCTCTGAGAAGGACACCGCTCTACAGCATCTGAGAAGTGCTAACAAGTAAGATTCTATTGTATTATATTCATTCCCTGCTCGGGCTTCTGTATTTTAAAACATGCCTGTATTTTTGTAATAAATTCACCCGACTAGTTTCTTTAGAGTGTACTTAAGATAATTTGGACAAGCCTCCCAGCACTCACTGCGGGGGTTATGTACCAACTGTGAAACCGGGAAAGTGCACTTTTCAGCTATGAATCATATACGTTTTATTTTTACCCTAATCTTATTCAAGCAACGTCCCGTTTCGGATTATATAGTCTGGCAAAAGAATAACGTTCCAATTGGGGGTTATACCTGCTTGTTGAAAGTTATGGAACGTTAATTAAGTTAAATTAGAATCAAAACCAAGTAATTATCTTTCTTTTCGTTATCATAACTATCGTCAGGATTTTAGGACATCGAGTTGCAGAACTTGAAAAGAAACTGAAGACTTTAGAAGTTTCAGGCTTGTGGTCTTTACAAGGTTTGTACCAGATTTTGAACATTAATTAACTTCAACCTACACGCACTGTAAAGGTGATGTGACTTTGAACATCCTCCTCGTTACTCCGCGTATTTAGCATTCATTGATCCCTCTTTCCCTCCCCCACGCTTTCTCCGCCATCCCTCCCCCCTTCCACCCATCTGCGCTCCCTCCATCTATCATCTCTTGTTCCCTCCCTCCCTCCTTGTCTCCCTGCCTCCCTCCGCTCCTACCATCCCACCCTCCATCCATGACATAAATGATAAAATAATAAGCACTGGACCATGCCACACTGAAAATTTTTCTCCTGGTTTTGATTAACACGTTTGCTGCCTCCTCTGGAATAGTGTTCACGGGTACTATGCTAGTAAAAACGTTTTAAATAACTTTGGTCCAATCTGTGTCAGGTCACCGAGGATATGGCTCCACAGAAGTGGATAAGCTGAGTTGTGATAGACTTCAGTCGTTAATCCCAGAAGAACGCCGATCAAATGGTCACAGCAAGGATGGAGACTGCAGGGATGACGCAAACACGCGAAGCGAGCCGGACTCCCCTTCATCTCCCGGGTGGGACGACGGGCCCCGGAGTCCTGTGCTAGATTTGCGCTCTTTTCATGGCGTGGTCGAGGAAGGCGTGCTCGTTAACGTTACAGGAAGTCCCGGTGACGAGCTGGAAGACCTTGGCTGCTTCGCATTCGAGAACTGTGATGATGACACAGACGGTGAAATCGGGGATTTACATTCGGAGGAACTCGCGTCTGCAAAACCTGTGCACGAGGAATTACCTGAAGCAGAACAGCAAGAGAAACGCTGCAGCGAAGACGAGCTCACTCGTGGAAAAGGTTTTGATGGTGAACTTCCTCAACGAAGCAACGTAGATTGCAGTGAACTAAGCCATAACGAGGAAAATACCTCAAACCCCTTTTCCCCGAAATTGGGAAATCACAAAACTCAAATGCTAAGCGACGAGGAAGATCCAGACAGCAAATCTGTATCAGACACTGAGCTTGCTAACTTACTGAAATCAATCAGTTCTGATGATAAGGTATAAAGCCTGTCACTAAGATATTTCCTTGACTGCGGTGCTGTGAAGGAATGGCGTCGCGCAAATACTGCCAGCCAGGAATGCTCATTATTTGCCTGGCACTGAAATATTAATATTTGCAATGTTTACGGTGTGGCAATTTCTACTGAAGTGCGCCACTCAAAGTCGGTTCCTTAAAGGGATTATTTAAACTGAGGTATGGTCCAAGCGACTGTTATGCGTTAATTTATTTCTCGGACACTGGAGGGGTTTTGCCTGTGTATTGTATTCTGTCTATACTAACCATTCCCTCCCTAAGAAATGAAATGTTCTCAAAATGTTATGACAAGTGGGTTATTTAATTATCTTTGCTAAAATGTATAACTTCCTAGAAATCTGTTTCTAGAACTTTCTACTCAGATTATTTGTGATATTTGTTTAATTGATGCCAATTCTCCTACAAGTTGAAGGTAATCGTATTAGTTCTCGGATCTTGTCTGTTGTATCTCACAGAGTGATGGGTTCGTAATTAACGTTTCTCAAGCCACTTTACCGCAGAAGGTTTTTGTAGTGTTGCTATCATTAAGTCGTAAATTTAATTTTTCTATCTTTTACCAAACATTGGATTCCGAAATATTACGAAGCTAAGGGACGGCTTCCCCTTATTTTTACGTTAGAAATGAAAGAGGCTTTAACTTAGTTATTTAATTATGGGATTAAATTGATGTACCATATTTCGTACAGTAACTCGTATTTAACAGTGATCAGTGTTATATTGCACACGAGGTGTGCCAAGTCAAAAAGAGGTGATTACTGAAACGAATTCTGCGTCAAATATATCCGAGTTCTATACGTTCCCAGGCTGTTTCTGTTTTTTTTTTTTTGGTTCTTCCTTGGGGCGTCGGAGCGAGAGAAGAAAAGGAAAAGGGAAAACAAGTAAGTAGAGACAAATCATTCCCACGACAATGTTATAGCGCGGTTATCTACAGCCGAGCTTTTAGCATTTGGCCGGAACACTTGCAACAGTTCGGACCCATGCACCTTTAACTGGATACCTAATCTCCTATGAACAGGTTTATAATCTCGGGTTCCTAGAGGCCCCGGGGGGGGGGGGTATATCTTCGGCAAAGGGCGAAAGGCGAGTGATCCGAACGCGTTTGTAAGTGTCTTCCCTCACCGTGCTCTGTTCGCGAATTCTTTTCATATTATACCCTACAACTGAGGTCCCCTTCACACTACGCTGGAGAAATTTGAAAACGAAGGTTTTACTCTGAAAACACAACTGTTTTCCGTCCACACTACACAGGAGAAATTTGAAAAAGGAGGTTTCACTCTGAAAACGCATCAAATGTTTCCCGTTTACACTACACAGGAGAAATTTGAAAACGAAGGTTTCACTCTGAAAACGTATCAAATGTTTCCCGTCCACACTACACAGGAGAAATTTGAAAACGAAGGTTTCACTCTGAAAACGCATCAAATGTTTCCCGTCCACACTACACAGGAGAAATTTGAAAACGAAGGTTTCACTCTGAAAACGCATCAAATGTTTCCCGTCCACACTACACAGGAGAAATTTGAAAACGAAGGTTTCACTCTGAAAACGCATCAAATGTTTCCCGTCCACACTACACAGGAGAAATTTGAAAACGAAGGTTTCACTCTGAAAACACACCAAATGTTTCCCGTCCACACTACACAGAAGAAATTTGAAAACGAAGGTTTTACTCTGAAAACGCATCAAATGTTTCTCGTCCACACTACACAGGAGAAATTTGAAAACGAAGGTTTTACTCTGAAAACGCATCAAATGTTTCTCGTCCACACTACACAGAAGAAATTTGAAAACGAAGGTTTCACTCTGAAAACGCATCAAATGTTTCCCGTCCACACTACACAGGAGAAATTTGAAAACGAAGGTTTCACTCTGAAAACGCATCAAATGTTTCCCGTCCACACTACACAGGAGAAATTTGAAAACGAAGGTTTCACTCTGAAAACACACCAAATGTTTCCCGTCCACACTACACAGAAGAAATTTGAAAACGAAGGTTTTACTCTGAAAACGCATCAAATGTTTCTCGTCCACACTACACAGAAGAAATTTGAAAACGAAGGTTTCACTCTGAAAACGCACCAAATGTTTCCCGTCCACACTACACAGAAGAAATTTGAAAACGAAGGTTTTACTCTGAAAACACACCAAATGTTTCCCGTCCACACTACACAGGAGAAATTTGAAAACGGAGATTTCACTCTGAAAACGCATCAAATGTTTCCCGTCCACACTACACAGGAGAAATTTGAAAACGAAGGTTTCACTCTGAAAACACACCAAATGTTTCCCGTCCACACTACACAGGAGAAATTTGAAAACGAAGGTTTCACTCTGAAAACGCATCAAATGTTTCCCGTCCACACTACACAGGAGAAATTTGAAAACGTAGGTTTTACTCTAAAAACGCATCAAATGTTTCCCGTCCACACTACACAGGAAAAATTTGAAAACGTAGGTTTTACTCTAAAAACGCATCAAATGTTTCCCGTCCACACTACACAGGAGAAATTTGAAAACGGAGGTTTCACTCTGAAAACGCATCAAATGTTTCCCGTCCGCACTACACAGGAGAAATTTGAAAACGAAGGTTTCACTCTGAAAACGCATCAAATGTTTCCCGTCCACACTACACAGGAGAAATTTGAAAACGTAGGTTTTACTCTAAAAACGCATCAAATGTTTTCCGTCCACACTACACAGGAGAAATTTGAAAACGGAGGTTTCACTCTGAAAACGCATCAAATGTTTCCCATCCACACTACACAGGAGAAATTTGAAAACGAAGGTTTTAATCTGAAAACGCATCAAATGTTTCCCGTTTACACTACACAGGAGAAATTTGAAAACGAAGGTTTCACTCTGAAAACGCATCAAATGTTTCCCGTCCACACTACACAGGAGAAATTTGAAAACGAAGGTTTTACTCTGAAAACGCATCAAATGTTTCCCGTCCACACTACACAGGAGAAATTTGAAAACGGAGGTTTCACTCTGAAAACGCATCAAATGTTTCCCGTTTACACTACACAGGAGAAATTTGAAAACGAAGGTTTCACTCTGAAAACGCATCAAATGTTTCCCGTCCACACTACACAGGAGAAATTTGAAAACGAAGGTTTCACTCTGAAAACGCATCAAATGTTTCCCGTCCACACTACACAGGAGAAATTTGAAAACGAAGGTTTCACTCTGAAAACGCATCAAATGTTTCCCGTCCACACTACACAGGAGAAATTTGAAAACGTAGGTTTTACTCTAAAAACGCATCAAATGTTTCCCGTCCACACTACACAGGAGAAATTTGAAAACGGAGGTTTCACTCTGAAAACGCATCAAATGTTTCCCGTCCACACTACACAGGAGAAATTTGAAAACGAAGGTTTAACTCTGAAAACGCATCAAATGTTTCCCGTCCACACTACACAGGAGAAATTTGAAAACGAAGGTTTCACTCTGAAAACGTACCAAATGTTTCCCGTCCACACTACACAGGAGAAATTTGAAAACGGAGGTTTCACTCTGAAAACGCATCAAATGTTTCCCGTCCACACTACACAGGAGAAATTTGAAAACGAAGGTTTTACTCTGAAAACGCACCAAATGTTTCCCGTCCACACTACACAGGAGAAATTTGAAAACGAAGGTTTCACTCTGAAAACACATCAAATGTTTCCCGTCCACACTACACAGAAGAAATTTGAAAACGAAGGTTTCACTCTGAAAACACACCAAATGTTTCCCGTCCCGACACTACACAGGAGAAATTTGAAAACGAAGGTTTCACTCTGAAAACACACCAAATGTTTCCCGTCCACACTACACAGGAGAAATTTGAAAACGGAGGTTTCACTCTGAAAACACACCAAATGTTTCCCGTCCACACTACACAGGAGAAATTTGAAAACGAAGGTTTCACTCTGAAAACGCATCAAATGTTTCCCGTCCACACTACACAGGAGAAATTTGAAAACGAAGGTTTCACTCTGAAAACGCATCAAATGTTTCCCGTCCACACTACACAGGAGAAATTTGAAAACGAAGGTTTAACTCTGAAAACGCATCAAATGTTTCCCGTCCACACTACACAGGAGAAATTTGAAAACGAAGGTTTCACTCTGAAAACGCATCAAATGTTTCCCGTCCACACTACACAGGAGAAATTTGAAAACGAAGGTTTCACTCTGAAAACGCATCAAATGTTTCCCGTCCACACTACACAAGAGAAATTTGAAAACGAAGGTTTTACTCTGAAAACACATCAAGTTTCTCGTCCACAATACGCCGGAAGAAGTTGAAAACGCAAAACGAAAAACGAAGGTTTAACTCTGAAAACGCATCAAATGTTTCCCGTCCACACTACACAGGAGAAATTTGAAAACGAAGGTTTTACTCTGAAAACACATCAAGTTTCTCGTCCACAATACGCCGGAAGAAGTTGAAAACGCAATAATCAATTATCATTTTAGATTTGTTTGCCCCTGCGTAGTCAATCGAACCCAATCGAACTGTATTTTAATCTTACAAAATCAACCTTATTCCGCGGATTGAGCACGACTGAGTTCGATTCCGTACGTTCCGTTGATAATGCTGGGTGTTTTCGGGAATCTCAATCAGGGAAATCACATGATAATCGTAACGCCGGCGTTTTTGGAATAGTTCCGTTTACAGTGGCTTCATCCACACGATAACGAGAAGCCGGCGTTTCGGTTTCAAGAGCATTTTCGAAAAGTTCCGCAGTTTTCATGACGGATTAGCGTTGACGGAAGGCCTAACCGTAAGAAATGAAGCTGCTTTTTCAAATTCCTCCAGCGTAATGTAGACACTGCCTAAGCACAGGGTACCCTCACATCCGTTTAAAATATATGAATAAAAGATCAAACTACCTTTATCGCGTGTGTTTTGTGTTTTGTGGCGGCCAATTTTCGCGTACGCGGTCTGCCAGTGCGAGGTCTGTCGGAAACTGAAATTATGTAAATCGCTTTCTAAAAAGCGACTGAGCGATCCGATCTTCCGAGAATTTACGAGTCCCAGACTTTTAAAATTTCGGTTTCAGACCGCGCGCGGCATTAAAATTCAAAATGGCCGCCACAAATCACAAAACAGAGCTCCCTATGCCGAAAGCTGGCTTACAGGCTAGTGCACGCGGGAAGATTCGCCTGACAATGACTCCTCACTAGCAAGAACTGAAACACCGCCTTGTTCACATCAGTAGGAGCGAATAACGTGTTCCAATGTCCTGCGCTTGCGCTATGCATGTGAGAGAAGCAGTTAAATTGCCAAGTTTATTACGCATGAATATATTACATCGGATGATTATCCGTATCAAAAAACAGATTTTTTCCTTAAGGAATAAAGGAAGGCTAGTCTAATTGCACCCTCTAACTGCTGTCGACGCTTATAATCATTTCTATTTCAGGCTTAGGTTTGCAAAAGAAAGCAACACTAATTTCTACTTGTAGTAACTATAATTAGGTATTCGTGTCCAAATAGAAATTTCAAATTAGAGATTCCTTGATTTCAATTACTTGTTGGCTGAAAAAACCTGATGTTTATTTCAGCATGTTACTAATTAACTGATTTCTGTGAAGGAGTACATGTCTTCATAGACAGGCCCGTGTGATCTTTGATGTCACCTTGTTTCTTCTGATATCATTTTCTCCTTTCAATTCAACCTCTAAACGGTATTCACATTTCCGTCGTCAATCAGAACTTACAGTCTTTCTCAATTTCACACTTATTCAATAATTATTAATTGCATTTAAAGAAATCTAATCCGATCCTCCTCTTGCATCTCTTGGGTAATACTCTGCCAGAATGGATTGTGGGATTCGCTTTAACATCTCTTTAGGGAAAATTCGCAGTAGGGACCAGCCAATATCCAGCGACTCGAACACCGAGCGATTTTCGTACGTGCCTAAAAGACAAGAAAAGAAATCAATATAAAACACACTTTAAAAATACTTACAAGTGCTTTAAGAAGAGAAGTTTGTGATGTCTTACACTTTCAGTTCAGTGAGTGATGGACACGGAAGTTCTTCCTAGAGCATAATATTTCGGAACCATTTTAGAACTGAAAAAGTTATTTACTAATGAAGAAGCTCTTTTTCTCCTACCTTGTGTAATGAAATTCTTTTCAAACTTGGACAAAAATTCTAAATACAACAAGTCTTCGGATGTGAGAGCCTCTTCTCCCACCACAGCTTTCATGGCTTGTACGTCTTTACCAATGGCATAGTTAGCGTACTGAAAAAGAAAAAACAGCATAAACATAGGTAGCCCAAAGAGTCAAAACCAAGGTAATACTGAACATGTAGCGAATAATAAACCCAAGCAACGAACCAATCAAAATTAAATGGCTGATCTCTTTGTTCGTGACTGTTTGAAAACCCAGCATGTTTGCTGATTGAATAAAAGCAATCGTGGCGCTTGGCAAATGCCAAGAGAAATGGTAACCACTTCAGAAGCATATCACCTAGTCTAGGTGATATGCTTCTGCCACTTATAACAAGAAATTTAGGTCGAAACTACAGATGTAATGTAACATTATTTCACCCGAATTGGCTGAATTCAGGAAGTAAGTTAAGTGCCAACTGGAATACACGTAAATCTGTCTCCTACAGTGTCCTCAGATTCCTTGGAGAGACTAAAGAATCAAAAGGTATTAATATTTGTTTAATCAACATTCCAAATCATCTCTAGTTCCAGACCTTCTACCATATCCAGATTTCATACCGTGAGGGCCCGGGTATGAGGCGGTGTATTATGGGATTAACAACACAAGACCCGTATATTCTGGAAAGAACACACCGGGCTTTACAAAATCCTCAAGTTTGGTGACAGTTAGGCCAATATTGAACAAGATACAACCATTCAAAAACTTAAAAAATTTACTAAGAAATGTATCGATTGCCG
>JAHPZR010032818.1:0-17500 GCA_019787425.1 Platygyra sinensis | reverse complement strand
AATTCTTATATTTTAAGTATTGAGGACATTTAATGTCATTAAAGGAGCAGTGTCACGAAGATTTTGCTGTTTTAGGTCAGTTCTGTGCTAAAATCATTACTTTAAGGCTTTAATCATAAACAAAATGCTTCTGTAAAGCTACGACAAAGATATCAAAGGAATTTTATCAGAGAGGGCTAACCATAATAAAATTCTCGAGGATTTTTGGAACACGTAACATCAAAATTGAAAAAATTGGCAAATTTTTTCAAGTTTCAATCCACTTCGAACCATGCCATCCATAGTGACAGGCGACAGGAAACAGTTTCAGTACATTCAAATACTCTTACATTGTACATAACAAAACTAAAATTCAATTGATGCAAAGACACCTTCTGGCCTTTTATAAAGTTGCGAAGTAGCGTGACAATGTCCCTTTAAGAAGGGTAAGAGAATCTGGAATAAGTTGTGCCATATATTTGTGGTTTGTACAAGTGCTGGTAACACTGACACTACAGATGTATCTTTACAATAGTACAACAGTTGTAAAATGTTCTTTATGCGGTCCACTTACACCCATAGCAGCAAAAACGATGGCAAAGTTGTCACTGTGGTCATCCATTACACCCTTTTTAAACTTCACCAAGCCTGCTTGCCGACAAATCTGGGCTGCAATCTGATATAGAACACAAACACAGTCACACAAAGTTTCAATTTTATTGATTGAATACAATGCATGAAAAGAGAACAATTTATAATAGTCGACAATAACATTACTACTGTCAATATTAACTTACATCATTGTGAGGCAGACCTGCTGCAGAAAATATTGGGATCTTTTGGCCACGAGCAATGCTGGAAAAAATTGTCAAAACATATAATCATATTAGTACTGTCTTTGATGAGATCTTTGTCACACAGGTAACAGCATTTGTTGCCTGTGAACACAAATTATGGACATCTGGCTGCTATGATGAAATGTTCATCTCTACTACTATCAGAGATCCACAGACGTTTCATAGAGCTGGAAAAAGTAAATTCTACTGTTTGAATGAACTTCCCAATAAGGAGAACCCTGATCACCAGCAAATGTGTTTTAGAAACCTTGAAAAACTATGTCTTTAAACCATTATTATACATTCATCAGTATCCAGTAGATTTGACGTCAGGGCAATACCCTACATTTGACAATTTTTCCCTTTTCTTGCAACAACTACATGACACAATGATGCATGTAATTTGATCACTTATAGGATATTAAGAGCTTGGAGAAAAGAAAACATACTGGCAGCAACACCATTAAAATCCAAGTTATATCCTACAAAGTGTGTTCATACTAACCTGTTCATGGTATCAATGGCAGAAATTCCAGTTTGAATCATTTCTTCAGGATAAATCCTGGACCATGGGTTGATTGGTTGACCTGTGCAAGAATGATTAATGCAGTTGACCTACAGTGTGCAGTATGTATCAAGCATACATGGATGCATACTGGTACGTGTATGTACTGTATGAATATAAGAGTTACACTTTGATTGCCAACACTTCCATGGTTCACATACTATACAATACAATCCAATGATGTACGGTAATTTTAAATTATTCAGTACAAAATAGTTCAGTGAATCTCCCTACCATCAGTAAGGGTGGATTACAAAAACACAATGTAATAGTTAGCATGTTGGACTCTAGATGGAGTGGTCCAGGTTGTGCCGAGGTACATCCCTGACCTGCGTTAAAACTGTATTGCAATCTTGAGCCAGACACTTTAGTCTTGGAGTAGTGCTCTCTACTCATTTGCATAAATGCATATCCACTAATCTAATAGTTGGGGCTCCTGCAATGGACTAGGATTCCATCCAGGGTGGAAAAAATGCTTTTAAAAGCAGAAACTGGGAATAGCTCTGGTGGTACATGCATAGACCACTTGACTTTTAGTACTGTTTTACTACCAGATGTAAGCTCTGAACGATATCAAGTAATTGTGGACAGTAAAATTTAATCGAGTCTTCATTTGACAAATAATGACCATAATTTTGCAGGTGTAACATTTAATAAATAATAACCACCTTGAATATCCAAAAAATCTTCTGCCATGACAGCGGGGCCTTTATCAATTGCCTTTCCCGATCCATTGAATACACGCCCTAGAAAGCCAGATTAGAAATATTGCAAATACGTGAACATAATAATTTATTATAGATTGCTGGCTGGGACTATCACATTTGCTACATCTTAGGTAATTTACAAGATAGAACATGTAATTTCTAAACTTCTAAACATGTAAGTTTTAAATCTATTTTAAATGAACACTTAAAAATACTCAGATCTTTCCAAAAAGGGGTTGATGTCTATAAATCTACTTAAATCTACTTCACGTACAGATCTACATCTGCACACAACAAAAAAATTATCTCCTCACCTAACATGTCTGATGACACAGGTGTCCTTAAAATGTCCCCAGTAAATTCGCATGTGGTGTGTTTAGCATCGATACCTGATGTTCCTTCAAAAACCTGTGAAAGAAACATGGATCAACATTGCAGACAGAGCTACATGAATTACAAATGCCATAAAAAGAAGCAACAAGGATGTTCCAACATCAGTTAAAAGGGTAATGTGTTTTCAAATGGTCCTTCCCTTGAACTCCTTGCAGCTGTTATTTGGTCTTCATACAATGCCACTCTATTTAGTGGGGAGAAGTGTTACATGACAACCCTTTAACAGCTGCTAATGAGACTGAGCTTGGCTAATCCTGCTTGGTGGGATGGTACAGGTATTCTGTTCTGGGTTACCTCTACGTGTAGCATTTTATTCTATAGTCCAGGTAATCAAAGCTAACTTTACAGCATCTGTGTATCTACTAGTAGGTGTCAAAATGGCAAATTGACGGAGACAATCTACAAAAGACTGGGGGTAACATGTAGATGTAACTCATTCTGGGGAATAGACACGCTTCAAGTAACCTTTTGATTCATGTTAGAGTTACCGGTATAGGTGTTGCAAGTTCAATGTTTAAAGTGGCCGGTAGTTTGTAGTCTAAACAGAACGCAGGGATGTTGGAAACAACAACAAGGTTATTTACTCCAGATGAATGCAGTAACTCCACTCAAGACTTCACAACAAGCACAGGCTAGGCTTGTCAGTTACACTTTAATAAACACTCCTCTGCTAAACTTTACACCTTTGTCACTCTTTTATAAACACGGCCTCTTGCCAGATATCCACATAACCTCTCTGTTACACTTCAACAAACACGACCTCCGTCGAGACTTTACATGCAACCTTCGTCACACTTCAGTAAACACTACTGACTCATGAGATAATTTTCTCTGAAAACTCCTGGGAAAAACCCCTTAAAAACTACACCGATTCGCTTATATACTTTACAGCATAAGATTCTAGATCTTTCCAGCTCTACTAAATAAAGTAATATTACAATGTAAAACTATTTACAGCAGCAGAGGGTAAACGGCTAAAATAAATTGCTTACCGTATTTACTCATGTATAAGTCGAACTCGTGTATAAATCGACCCCTCATTTTCCAGGTCAAAACTCAGATTTTTCATCATTTACAGTTAAAGAAATAAAATTCAAACCAATAGAAATTTCCCAAAACGTCAATCTTTTCTTCCTGAGAATGTACTGAAAACACAGTGAATTAAAAAAAGCAGAGGTGTAATCGTACGCTGTGAAGTTTGTCAAGACTCATTTAATCATGATTTAAGCACATACAAGCTCTTCGATTTACTAGCAAAGTATTTTATGATATTTAGGAGTAAATCGCATTGCATTTAACTAACCTTGATCTCGATGTTGAGTTTAAAAGGAGATTTAGATAAGAAGACCAAAGGAAAACCGAAGAGCTTCGAAAGATCACTCAATAAAAACACCACCATCTTGGAAAACTTGGTAACCAAACTACGAATTTGAGGATTACTGGAAACTAAGTTAACTCCACGTGCTTTCTGAAGTTTGCCAGGTCACTAAGCTGCAGTAATCGTTCGATAAAAATGAAAGTTCAGCACTGTAAACAGCGGCAAAGCTCTAAGAGAAATGTCCGCTCCACAGACCAAAAGACATGATAGAAATCATCTCCAGTAGGTTTACGTTTAAAGCATGTAGCATTCATTATTTCACACTTTTTTGTTGAAAAAGAATGCGCTGGAAACTAAGAAACTCAATCACAATTAGAACTGGTTTTGTAAACTCAGTTTTCCGAATGCACTTCAGGCAATTGTTATGTTAATTTCTTGGACTGCTTTGTCAGGTCTTTGTGTATGACTCGTGTATGAGTCGAGGGCGATTTTTTGAGCTGACTTTTTGGTCCTAAAAGGTCAACTTATACACAAGTAAATACAGTAGTCACCATGACACGAAACTAATTAATAAGCGAGAAGATTCGAGACTAAATTAGCATATTCGCGAATGTTCCAAGTCACGCAACAATTTTTCATAACAATAGGCCCCAGCTTTAAACCATGGATTCTAGAGAATAAAAGGTATGCTTGATGATCTGGGCATTACCAATACTTTTCTAATATTCTACCATACCTGTACCACAGCTTTCGATCCACTAACTTCCAAAACTTGACCACTTCTTTGGGAACCATCTTGAAGTGTTAATGTAACAATCTCTGCATACTTTGGAAACTACATAACAACAAAATGATTAAAATAATAAGATGATGATGAAGAGATGTACACTAATACTAACATCATGGAACATTATCAAAATTTTAAACAAGTTTCAAGATCAACATGTATAATAATATTATTGGTTGTTTTCTTTGCAGGTCTCTTTAATCATTCTTTTTTAAGGAATTTTGGTATTCAATCAAGATGATCAGGCCTCTACTCCAATACCAGCTACTTGGTGAAAGCCATTATGAGTACAACCATAGTGTAAGCTCAGAAAATAAGCTCACAAAACCACATAAGTCAACCAGAAACTTAAGTGTACGAAAATTGGCCAGAGTGAAATGCACACTGCTCACTGCAGACCAAAAGTAAATTAAGGACGGTGCCTACTTTTGTTAGTGCGCACACGTTCTGCGCATCACGCAAGCCATGGTTTAAGCGCGCGCGCGCTGGGGTTGACATTGACGCAATCAACTACGCCACCAAGCACACGACTAAAATTAAAGCAAAATTTTCCTACGGTGACCAAATCAATTTTAATGAACCTGTACTTAAACCATGGAGACCAGAATAGCAGCATATCGCTAGCCTCTAACTGTTAACGTCTTCCAGCTGAAAATCTAGCTGTTATCTTTCGAAAATTACACTGAAATCCAACTGCAAACATGTACCTGCAGATGGCGTAGTGCGCGCGCAGACACGCGAATGTCTTACTTACTGGGGAGGTGACAGGAAAAAATGTAACGGGCACCGTAAAAGTTTTCAAAAAAGATCAATAACTTTAAAAAACGCGTGGTTACCCCTACATTTTTTGTGGCGAAATGGAAGCGGCAAGCCTATTCAACATGTGATTAGTTTCTGGTCGTGAGCAAAAGGTATTTAGACTGTATTTTAGCTGAACCAGAGGAAGGCTGTCAGAGACGTTAAAAGCGATTTTGCAACGATTTTGTTACCAAAAACGTAACAAAAATGATTTTCATGTTACCATTTGCCATGTAGTTTAAAGATCTTTTTAAATGTGTTTGCCTTTCTGTATGTAAAGGCGAATTCTAAGGAAATCTGTGAAGAAATATCGTTTCCCGCTTTTTTCAGAAAAATGCTGATGTCAGCATTTTTGTTGAGATTCAAGGCTAATTATCTCGAAAAAATGCGTGGCTACCCCTATTTTTCTTTGTGGATTCCAATAGCCCTTGCAAATATCTACTTTTTCCGTGTGGTCCTAACTTGGCGCAAAAACCTTCGTATTTAGTAGGCACCGTCCTTAAACTGCATAGACCACAGTGCATACACAACACTAATTTTGGGGGGCCAGGGGTATCAAAGAATTAATGCTACATGCAAAATTAATACTAAGGGCTTAAGTGCTTAAATATCAAAAAGAGTCATTTTCTTAAAGTGTCCCAACTACATGTACTTTTGTCACCCATTGTCTGGAGTCTATCAGTGTGTTCACTGTGGCAGCCCCCATTATATTTCTGAGCTCTAGTAAGTTTATTTTTACAAAAGCCACTAAATGTGTCATTCAAAGTGATTTGTGACTAAAGAAAATGACGATAATCACTGTTTTTTCTCATAAAAATTCTGATACAAAGATGAAACCTGGTCTGTCCCATTAATAAATTGATCCATATTTAGCCCTCAAGGTAGTGTTTATTGCCACTTTTTCACTTTTAAAAAGTGTCTTTATCACTTTCATGCAACATGATTCTCACCATGACACAATGGCTACAAGTGTATGTCTGATCTAAAAATATATAAATATATACACAAAATTTACATGTACTGTATAATGGTTTACCACTGCAAATGACCTCATAATGACGTCACAGTAACATGTGCATATCATTTCGATAACAGCATTGTACTGATCACACAAAATTGGATATCAACCAATGTTTTAAGGGCTTTAAAACTTTTATTGGGCCAATTTCCAACAGTTTCCCATTGGTAGACCATTTCTACAGGAAAGTTAATTAATTCATTCTATTTCAAACGCTTTACCGTCAATAAAACATTGAGAACTCATGACATGAAGTTCAAAAGCATGATAAAACAAGTGGTATTATGTAATCTTGTCTGCAGAACAGAATGCTTCAAACATGTGTGATATAAAAATGACGTCTTAACACATGGTACACTGAAAGTGTCTCAGTTACATTTGTTGCCCTTTGCATGTTTTACACTGACCAGTTAGTGCATAAAACTATGAAGAAGAAAGCCATGCAAGCCCAGCAAACAAATATGTTTGTCCAACATGTTGGACAAACTGTTACAATTATGATCAAATGCTTGGAAGGGGCAACTGAGCACTCAGAATTCCAGGCCACTGAAGGCCCCAGTTTTGCATAGTTTTAAGATGTCATTAGAACTTTCAAATCCTGAACAACACTGTATCTAAAATTGGAACATACACCACTGCAAATTTGAAGTACAATTTAGCCACTTACACGTAGGTCTTCCTTGGAAGTTTTTGCACATTAGATAATTGCACAACTAAAAAATAAATGCATTTGGAAATTTCGCTTTTGTTTAATAGTTTCTTTTCATTTCCTGTAGTTTTGCAAATTACATGAACAGTACTGTAACTAATCAACCTTACGCTTAAAGGACTGTCCAAATGAGAAATGTTTGGCAACCAAATTTCATTACACATTGTTTGGTGACCAAACATGACACTGATGTTGAAGTGAGTGACCAAACGGTTAAAACATGTTTGATCAAACATTGGACAAACTCCATAAGCAATCAACTATGGACCACAAACTACCCAGCATACCTCACTCAACAACAACATTTCAAAATGGCAGAATGTGCAACTTCGCAGGTTGTGATTCAAAGCTATAGCGGCTATAATCCTTCTTGGCATAGTAGAAAGAAAAGGAAAGAAAAATAGAAAATAGACTAGGGAAGACCAGGAGCTGGATAAGGAGAGGAGAAGAGAAAAGATACTTGACTTGAATAATATCATACAGGAACTGATGATTGAAGACACTCCAGGTTACCGCAAAATGATGCGAATGACCAATGATGATTTTCTCAAGATAATCAGGCTTGTTGAACCTGTATGCATTTTTTTATCAAAAGATCTGTTTCTTCGTTGTTCAATTTCCTTGCCCTTACTTTGTTTTCATACAAGACTCAGCATTTTTTCAGTTTCAATTTCTCCAATTCTACCAATGTCCACCAAAGCTTCTTCCTCCTTCGCCATCTTAAAATACTGAACAAACGATGGAGGTAAACAAGACACAGTATCTATGTATACAAGCTGCTGAGCAAGCCCAGTACACATGCACGCGCCAAACATGATGGACAGTCTGTTTGATACAACTGTCCAAATGAACAAAAACATCACCCATCAAACACAAGAACAAGAAAAATGTTTAAGTTGTTTGATCATATGTTTGATAGCCTTGATCGCCAGATGAAGATTACTGTTTGGTCACCAGACAAGCTGACCAAACGGTGAAATGTTTGGTCACTAAACAATGCTTGATGGTGTTTGGTCGCCAAACATTTCCCGTTTGGACAGGCCTTAAATTAAGCTTTATCTACGAGCAGAGGATATCAGATAGCAAAGAGCAAGACCACCTCAATAATGCCCAAAAGTATTAGTTTTAATGACTATATCGTATTTAAAAAAAATTACATTACTTTTTGATCTACTGATCCAAACGATTCACAACGAATTCAATTTAAGCTCAAGTGCAAGTATTAAAAATTTAGTAGAAGTGTAACATCGTTTTTAATTCATGAACCGTGATCTCGATAAGGAAACGATGTTTCAGTCCTTTTAAACTCATATCATACCTTGACATCGTCCAAGATCACCAACGGTCCGTTTACACCAGAAACTGTTCTATAAGCTGAAAACAAGCACATCAAAACAGGTGATCAACATGTGACCAAAAGATGCAAGCTCGAGGCGAACATGAAAAGTTAATCAATCCAGGAACAAAATCAATACAACAAGTACTCAAATGACGCTAGCTATTGCTTAAAAAAGAATTAAGATATCTAACTTAATCTTGGCTGTGAAATATAGTCTCTTGTCACAGCTGCAGCGTGTTCTTTCGATGCTCCGTTTTCCCTTGGTGTCGGCGCCATCTTGGAATTGACTAGTTGCCCCACGTAACGTCACATGACAGTGTCTGAAGATGAGGGATTTTCAGGGTGGGGAGAGTAGGGGATAAAGCTGATCGCGCAAATCATGAAGGTCCTGGGAACGAGGTTGAGAATTTCTGGAAAAAATTTTGAACCATTCAAACCAGGAGATGGGCTCCTGTTCAAACCAAAATTCCAGAAATTTAATTACAGAGGAAACTCAAAATAGTAGAGCGGAAAAGTTTTCGAAAATTTAGGTCTGCCTCTTGAGGTTGTCATCTTTTCAGAATTCATTACTGATTCCTTGCTGTGAGTTTCATTTGTTCACACAGACCAAAAGACAGACTCAACCAGCCATCCAATGTTTTACATGTAATTGCAATACGGCAACTGATTCAAGGAAGACTGGCGTTTAAGTTGTCGGCCAATGGTTGAAATCATATCAAAGCCGCACCCAACAGTTTAATTAAACTGTTGGGAACTCGACTTAATGGACATATTTACCATTTAAGAAAAGAACAACAGAAAATTGACGTATTTCAATCAAAGACAAGCGACTGTTTTGTAACGTAGCTTCGATCGATCGAGTTAAATTTTGACAAGGTTTTTTTGATCTCAGAAAATCGATTTCTTTATTTGTATCACTTGGCCTGGATGTCATGGGTATGTTTGTGTTTATATGCAGTATATAAAGAATGAAGTCATATAAGTTACGCCATAACAGACCAAATCATACAAAGAAACAATTTAAAAAATTAAAGCCCCTCAGCGCACATTTAGCACCAATAATTTTTCATAAACGTTGTCTTGGCGTCCGATTGTAAACATCAACTTTGTAAATATTCATAGCCTTTTTCTTTCTTATAAAGGGCTCAGACAACCTATGTCGAATCAGTGACACGATACCGCTGAATTTTAATATTAACAAGGGTTGATCAGATTAAATTTCGGCATTCCTCTGAACGGCGCCCTTGTTCGTCGCAGAGCTACCTCGTTGTATCGGGAAGTTGTATAATTTTTTGTTTTGTATAATTTGAATTCAGGTGATCTGTCCTAGTGAGGAACTCTTCAGCACCGTGCCCTTAGTAATAGTTATGGCTTTTCTTTTCACAGCTGCTTGTTACCTTCTGTTAAAACTTTTTTTTCCATTTTGTTGCCGGTGTTTATGAGACATCAAATTGTAATAAAGAAACAGCGCTCCTGCGTATACGTACGTGTATGCATTTTTTTTAAAATTGATTTTTTTTTTTGTCGAGTTTTAGCGGCTTACGTTATCACCGAGAATGAAATCGTGTTTTTTATGGCTCTGCGTACAAGATAACGGTTGTCAAAATTAAACGGCGGATAACCCATCGATCATGTCGATGGCCCAATATACTAAACAAAAGGGTTAGGTGTTAAATAAAGCGCAGGCCCTGTCGCAAATCATGTGGTAATTTAATTTCAAGGTAACTGAATTAAGCGGGACTGATTACTGCAAATGTAGCCGGCCAAATGACCGGTGATGAAACAGATCCATTCAGCTTTTATTTTAATTTCATTTATTTTATTTATTTTTTATCTGGAGCCGGGCAGTATTCGAGGTTCAGTCGTTTACCTTGATATATCTGGCCTGCGGTCGAGGGGTTTTTCTTGAATAAGGGCTGGGAAAATCATATTCTGTTTTAACTACGAGTAGTCCTTTCTTTTCCAAATATATCATTGCGAGTGAAGCGAGAAAAAGAAGCCTTTTTCATGTTTGAAAGGGACTGCTGGAGGACTGCTTCGCCGAGTAAACCGAAAAAGTTTTAAGTAGTTTCTGGTGAGGTCAGTCTCCAAAGACTCAAGGCGACCATTTTA
Organism: Platygyra sinensis; assembly: GCA_019787425.1. NCBI lineage: Eukaryota > Metazoa > Cnidaria > Anthozoa > Scleractinia > Merulinidae > Platygyra > Platygyra sinensis. Next base: position 6,939 of record JAHPZR010032818.1, on the reverse strand, counting down.
TATCATATCATATTTTAGAAATGATCGACAAATGTTGACCAGAGCACCGGTGTACATGATAATTTACCTGCATTACAAAATGCTTAATAATTTTAGCAGTGATCACAGGAAATGATCAAACCCTTATAAAAGAACACCAATAGCCTTAGAAAAAGCAGTCTTTAATTCTTAATACACTAGAAATATTCTAAACAAAAGAGAAATTTATATCTGACTTCTCAGTTCTGCTATTCACAGAGGTACTAACGTATTTTCGTAGAGAATATGCAGTTCAATCGAATTTAATTATGCAATCATGTTTCTAAACCATACCGGACGGTGTATGTAGTAAATCTGTTATCTTTGCGAATTTTTCTCACAAGAACAGAACAGTTAAATCTTCATTCGCAAAGAGAGCGCTGGCACCTCCCTTTAGTCGGGGTTTTTAAAAAAAAATTATTAAAAAAAAAAGAATAAAACAAAAAAACTTATAACAGAAGGATTTCAAAAGAAAAACTCGAACAAAGAAGATAATCAAGTCTCTTTTCAAACATGGGCACGTGTACCTTTAGTTAATCTTCTACAATACAAGTTTGATCAAGCTCATCTTAGTATTGAGACTGTTTTATATCCCTCATTGGTTAGTATGGAACCCTTAAGTAGAGGAGTGTTCAAATCAATTTTCTTTAATAGTAGTTTAGTTGGCGCAAACTAGGTTCTGTTTGAAGTAGCTATTTCAGTGGTGGCTAGAAATTCATTTCAGTGCCTGTCATTCACAAAAACACTTCCAGAATGTGGACAAGAAAAAACCAAAACAAGATAATCAGCCACCAAACTATCGACTCAAGTCAATATTGACTTTTATTTTCTTCTGACAAAAAAAAAACGAAGGCACCGGTCTCTCCGTTGCACACGGCATTTATTAACTATAAAAAAGAGGTCGTCGAGGCTAAAGCATTTTTAAACGTTTTGCATCGCTAGTGAAATTAGACACTCCTCTCTTTTACCTGAAGAACACACAGAAGTAATCGATTTGTTTTCATGAATTAAGAACACTTGATCGCACGTGCCGCCATACTTCTAGAATCACCTGCTGTACTGTTTACTTGGTGTAATCTACACACAGTCGTCGATTGCCAATAAATTCATTTTCGCCGTTTACTATATTGTTTTCATAAGACGCTCCCAGTTTTTATTAAACCATCAATTACTATGACACTTTAGAGCTAGCTTCATTTGGTTTGGAACTGTTCAATTTACTTCAGCTTAGATCATTGGTTCTCTTGCTCTCATCAAACAATTGTAACTGATTGTGTATTTAAGGCAGTTTGTGCTCGTAAAGAGACTATTTCCTGATGAAAGTCGTTTTGTAAGTAATGACATAAGTATTCTCCGTTTTGGGCGTTTAAACTCTTTGATCAGTGGTAAATCTTTTCCAAGGTGATTGGGATTTTAGATATAAAGTGGGATTTGTCGTCGATTTTCTCCGCGTTAAGCTAAGCTTTTTTAGTGCCTAGCAAGGCTTTCACAAACGTAATATACTTTTCTGCTTTCGATGATACAATTATTATCGATGTGTTTATGTTACAAATTTTCATACGCTACCGCCAATCTTTACGAAATAAATTCAAGTCACCAATTAATAGTTGCTCTTTTCACGGTCAACTTCGAAAAGTGTTCCCATTCTCCCGCATATGATCTTTTTCGAGAAAATTGACAGAATGGTCCATTTTTTTTTAACTCGAAAATGTGAATAATGAAATACAGACATGTAGGGCGTCACGGTGTAAACCTGTACAGTTATGAAAGTGGTTGTTTTTTTTTTTGCTAAGCGGCGTTCTTTTATTTAGGATTTCTATAGAAAAATGTCTTAATAAGGAAAGGTCGTAGAGGGTAGTTTGTAGGGCGTCCGGCCATTCTGCTTAAGCGTTTGAGATGAGAAATGCAAAACCAAGCTAAGAACCAACACGAACCTCATTACAGGTTCAATTTTGTTAAAAAAAGGTGTTCTTCCATTCTACAATTTGAATAAATTACCCATGGAAAGCATAACCAGTTCACTGACCATGTTTTATTAGGTTAAAAAAACTTTCACCAGAATCCACAAAAGTTCCACGCCAAACTGCGGCGGCAGCCATTAGTCAGTGCTTTTGTCCAAAACTCGATTTCCAAGCTACCTTTTCAGCACATGCAGTGCATCCGATAATTAGCGCCGTTTTACGAGGATATTGCTCTTCCACAGCCTGTTATTAGAACGAAAAAGGCCTTTAATAAGCGAACGTATTTGTTTGCTTGTAAACGAGCAAACTGATTAAATTATGTGGGATAAGTGAGGGGATAATGCCCCGTGCAAGCGGAAAACGTTGCAATCTCGTTTCGCCGAGTTCTCGGAGCTCTCGAAGTAAAAAAAAACGTTGATTCATCCTTTTTCGATACAAGAGACGCAGATGGTGAGTTAAACACAAATAAAGTCACAATCAAAACCAGGGCACCTACGCTAGCTTTGGCCCGTTTCACCTGCATCCTTTTGACGGAAAATGCGGTTAATTTCTCATGAAATTTCTGGTAACTGTTTCGCACCTAGATACGACTAACTAATGAAAGAGAATGATTAGATTTCTAAGAAGTGTATTTTTCAAATTATGGCCGACTAAATTGCATGTTAACTATTCATTATTTTAACTTTTGGCAGCCTGTCTTTTTTTTCGAGAGAAGACAAACAATGTTTCTTTTTCAATTGGCACGCGCTTTCGTTTTCGTACTTTCTATCAAAGGTAAAGATGACTTTTGAAAATCGGCTGACTTTAAGTGCAATAACAGTACGATTTATAATAAATAATCTGCTTGGAGCAGAAAAGAACTTAAGAACAAAATGCTGCTGGTGTAGATTGAACAGTGTTACATCCGATCTTCTGATTAAGTTATTATTACACACAACTCAATGCAAACAAAGACCAAAAAATGATTATTTCTCACTTAATACAGTAATATCCGTTTTTATTTATTCCGTTTATTGACCTAAGCTTACATAAAAGACGCTCGTATAAACGGTTTATATCAGAGTTATCGGATAGAGCTTCATCTAGGATCAGCCCACGACAGATAATACCAAAAGAATAAACAGAGCAACTGGGTATCCACCATGTCTACAAACTTCTTTTACTACCGATGCCCGTGTCCTTCCGCAGATTGTAACGGAGCAATTTGTAGATACCAAGATATCGTCACCGCCCCGGTGCCCAACCAATATTCCTCTCCTTCCTGCGTACATTTCACGCAGGACAGGAAGCTTTTGTCGTATCAAACAACTACTAAAGACATATCAAGCACAGCAGGGAAATACGAGTCCATGTCACCAAGCCCAATGACGATCACTCGGGACAACTTTCGCTGGACACCATACCCCAGCCAGAGCAGATCAACCCAAGAAACTTCTGTACCGCCCAAAACTGCTGCAGAAAGGCGTAAGTTGCAGATATCTATTTAGCACTAGCTATGAACATGTTACGGTGTAAAATCGCGCAGTATATCAATGATCTATCTTTCTGCGAGGATTCGTAGAGAGGTAGTTCCAGAGAAAGGAGTTTCCCCTAGTGTTGTGATAGTGTTCTTCAGTGAGAGGAATCTCAATAGATATATCCGTTTTCTTTAAATCTTAGAGATTTAACGATGAGAATCAAACGTAAAATTAACTAATCAGAGGGAAAGGTGATTTAAAAAGCTTGTTTCTGAGGCATTGGCCAAAAAAGTTGCTGTTTGCATTGCTTAATTGTTGGATCGATTTCCCACAACGAACTAAAGACACCCCAAAGATGAAGCTCTCAAACAAATTAAGTTCAGAAATAAATTTCGTAATCGACCGTTCGTTTTCAGCTCAAAGCAGCACTCCAACACAACAAACAAACCAGAAGACGCCAAGCCGCAGAACACGCCGTGTACGCACCGCCTTCACGCCATTCCAGCTTCTTTGCCTCGAGACTTCGTTCGAAAAGAACCACTATGTTGTTGGCTCAGAGAGAAAGCAGCTGGCGTCTTATCTCAAACTAAGCGAAACACAAGTCAAGGTGTGGTTTCAAAACAGACGGACCAAGTGGAAAAGGCAAGCCCTGGAGAACCGTGCAGACCTTAATAAGGATCCTCTTACGCCTTGAGAGAGACATAGAGATCTGGAAACCACAAAGACCAGTAAGAAGCGTTAAATATTAAACCCGAGACTTTTCAACACCGTTTTGAGATTTAAACTTCAAAAGTTGGGCCATTTAATTTGTTACCTTAGTGACGAAAGCACAAACTAGTAAAAGATCTTCAGTAACTATGACAATCCAAGAAATCACTTCACTGTATATACACAAACAATTTATTTCAAAACCAAGAGCTATTCGTTCAATGTTTCATGTCTACGGTTTATTTTCCATACAAAAACTCTACAAAGTCCTCTAACAAAGAAAAGGTACAGATGTACAACTTTGATAAAGAAGCTATGTACTGAAAAAAGTAATTTTAAGACTGCACCAAAAATTTTAATCTCCAGTTTTCTTTAAATCGTACTTCTGATTCGCCTTGTGGAGAACACACTTGTAATCTTTGCTATAGTTTATATCAACAATTTTAAATTTTCTTCGAATCGTAGTTTTTTGCGGAGAAAATGGTTGCAATCTCTCCTGTAAATCAATATTTCTTTAGTCTGATCAAGCTGTACCCAGTGCTAGTTAACTGAAATCCTAGCAATGCACAAACGTTCTTTAATTACGTATTGGCCATTTTACAGTTGTGTGCTAAGTTACCTGGCCATGAAGGCAAGCGAGGCTGGAGGTGACCTTGCTTTGGTTAACAGACCTCTCTGCTTTTCTCATTTAAATTGGAAGCTATTTATCATAAGAAAAACTTGATCAGTTACACAACAAAAACAGTGAGGTCTATCAAAACAAGGTCATCTCCAGTCTCGCTGCCATTGAAAGGTCAGGTTACTTACCAGACAACTGTAAAATGGTCAATTAACGCTAAAAAGTTAGTTGACGGTAACCTATCAAAAATATTACTGTACATTTAAAGCTTTACAAATCTCATACTTGATAATAAAACAGAGCACTTTCCCATATACAGTTTTACGCCTAAAAACGCATCTTTGGCGATGTCAAAATATAAACTCTCCAGAACAGTTTACTACGCATTTCTTTGAACGTCAGTTCCGAAAATGTGGTGGTAAATCAAGAAAATGTCTCTAAAATGACGACTTGCTACATTCTAGTTACCTGTACGATACATTAATATTAGTGAGAAATTAAATGTTGTGCAGGATCAGTCCAAAACGTCCAATCCTTCATCACTGCATGCCTCTTAAGTACTATCAGAAGCGTGCTTCTGATACCATAGATAAAATTATTAGTCCTTTAATGGCCATATTTGACGTGGGCCCTTGCCTCCTGAAACGCCCCAAATAACGCCCATGGACCTTTCCCGCGGGTAGCCCAGGCAGAAGGATACATAGCGCACCTCATCAATAACACGGTCCCTATTTCTGTGTTGATGACCGTGAACGTGTACCTTAGAACCTAGCTTTCTGATTTGCTCTTCTATAGTTTTACAGCCTGCAAAACGAGTAAAATTGAACTGGACTTGTGATCCTTGAGCTCTGGGATTGTCTAATGAAGGAAGGCTCAACTTTTTCCTTTCTTCTTGGACTTGTTTCATTTCTTCATCCGATGCTGGAATAAGCTCAACACGAGGCAGAAAATGACTGAACGATATAACTGGTGCGTCGTAGTCTCTAGCCACAATGTCCTCGTTCAGTTGTGCAAAGTACTGCGCTACGGTTCCCTGAATCCTGGGCCATCTACACAGACGGTTATCCATCCATACCTTGTTGGACAATTCCGCATCTTCAGAGTCCCTCCCAACGAATAATGAGTTCTGAAGGTCGTCTTCGGGTTTGGCATACCAAGAAAATATTGGCACAACCCATGCTGCAGTATTGTCACAGCATTGAACCTTTATGGGTCTAATATAAACATCATCAATCGTATCACAGAGAGCCAATATGGCATGGAATTTAGCAATGGAATGTTCATGGCAGTAAGCATTCTCTACTTGACGAATCCAAAGTTCGTGATTTCCTAAAATCAAAAATTTTAACAGATTATTGAAAGTTAATTATATGAGTAAAAATTATAAATAAAATTAAAAGTTATTAATAATTAACCATGAGTAAGTAAACAGGTTTAGAAAACAGTCCTAAAAAAGCACGCGCGCTGCTTGGTTAAAAATTGTGTTTATATAACTCGATGGAGAGAGACACAAAACTAGCGCGCGCTGTCGACGTATTTATGGCGCGAGCAAAGAGAATTTAAATTTTGATAATCAAAGTTAACAAGCTGTTTTCCTTTTCTCGTCGTAGTGTTTTCTAAAAGAAATAGATAACATGTACTCCGTGTTTCTATCGAGTTATACAAACACTCGTGAAAGTTTGGGAGAACTCGAAAAAGCTGTGGAAACACTCGCCTGCGGCTCGTGTTCCCACAGCAGTTCTCGTTCTCCCAAACTTCCACTCGTGTCTGTATAACTCGATAGAAACACGGTACATGTTTTCTATTTCTTAAACATTGTTGCAGTTCCAGAAATCCATGCCCACCTCATGGAGGATTGCTGGAAATTCCAAAGGGGACAGGGCTCTCTAAAGCCAAAATTTTTCAAGGCAAGTTGGAACAAAAATTGGAATAGCCAGAGGGTTTGTCATGGGTGTGTAAAACCATGAAACCCTCTGTGGGAAGGTCATGGATATTTTTTGGAACGACACAGTTGATGGCTTCTTCTATTTTTTATTTCTATCTAGTTCATTTCACCTTTTGAGTACAAGGAACTATTGACTGTGCACTACTGTTTAGCTCCAAGATTGGCAAGGTTTAATTTTCCAGTTCATTTTCTATTGCTTTGTTCCTAACACACTAAAATGCATCCAGCCCC